>VZTH01014147.1:1473370-1626090 GCA_013397815.1 Aleadryas rufinucha | reverse complement strand
CGTCGCCTCTCTGCGCCGGGAGCCGGGCCGCGGCGGGGAGGGCCCGGGAGGGGCAGCGCCCGGGGGCGGTGTAGCCGCAGCCCTGCGGGAGCGGTGCCGGCAGCTCCGAGCGGGGGTCCCGCGGGGCCGGGCCGGGCGCGACAGCAGCGGTTTAACCGAAGTCGCCGCTGTGCGCGGGGCTCTGCCCGCCGCCGCCCCGCTGAGGCGGCCCGGGGGACGCGGAGCCCGGGAGGGCCGTCCCGCCCTGCCGTGAGGGACCCGCGGTGGGTGATGTGCGGCTCATAAAAGTTAGTCTAAAATCCCATAAATCCACGATTTTCATAAACCGCGTGTCTACATGCGGTGGAGTTCGGTTTTGTTGGTGTGGTCTTCAGCAGCGAGGGCACACTGAGTGCATCCATTGGTTCTGCTTCACCCTGAAGTGATGGCGGTAAAACAGAGTGGCTTGGAAGAAAATACTTGGCTTCTGTGACAGCTTGCCAAACTATTTACTATCGCGCTTGTTTTCGGTAAATAAGGGCTTCTTTTAAGCCAACAAATGTCGAAAAAAGCACGTTTAATGAAGCATGTCAGAATTTCAAAAATTAATCAGCAAATAGCTGTATGGTAGAAAACATTGTACTCTTAACCTTAGATCTCAGGTCTTAAGAGACATTAGATCTAGAAAATTGTGCAATGAAATGAAATGATGAATCATAATTAGTCTTATACGAGAGCCAACTGTATCGATTAAGGAGCATGCAGAAGTATGAGAATGTGACTGGTATATGTAGAAAGCAAAGTCTGGTGAAGTAGAAAAGCTGGGTAGATGATTTAAGACATTAGTAAGGAATACTTTCTCTAACTGCATTTAGAATATATGAGATGAGTCGTTTTCTCAGTGAAAGAAGTCAGGCAAGCATTTACGTGGTTATCCAGCTTTGAAACCTGTTTAAGGAGGACCAGTGCCGTGGTCAGACTGGCTGTGGGGAGGCAGCGGGGAAAGCTCCTGGCACTGGAAGAGCAGTGCAGGAGGCAGTGGAAGTGACCCCTGCACCGAAGGCACCCATACCTGCTCAGGTGAAGGTGGTACATGTGATCCACCTTTTACAGGCAGCAGCACCACCAGCAGGGTAGCGTTGCTCAAGGGGAAGCAGCAGCAGATCTCTAGGAAGCCCTGGAGACCTCTCCTTTGTGGCAGAGGCAGAGCTCAGGCCATAGCCACTGTGAGTGACTACCCCTGCTTCAGAAAGAGCATTTGTGAGAAGAGGCAGAATGGCAGTGTCCTGTCAGCAGGGAAGATACAGATTGCAATAGCGCCTCATGTCCGGTATTTGGATTACCTTGATCTCTGAAGTCCTGTCAGTGAAGTCAACAAAGCATATGGTTCATCTTCAGCTGCTGTGATACAGTGGGGAATGGAGGAACTGTGGTGTGGGGCAGATTATACTGATTTTTCTCTTGGGGACCTCAGTTCACAATTTACTGCCACTTGCAATTAGGATCAGCAGATACCATGGAACATGAAATCATGGGCCAGAAGATCCCAGCAGGACTTCCCCATTACCAGAGCAGTCTCTGAACCCTCACCACATTTGCTCTGGAGCTTGGGTACCCCATAATAGCATGTGAAGAGAGTAAGGAATCAGCAGACCTTTTGTACAGAGAAGGGTGATTCCATTTTTTAAACAGTTGGACTGAATGGCACTGTTGCATTAGGAGTGTTTATAGAAAACTTATAATAAGTATGTTTTTATAAATGACACCCTACCTGCAAGGACTATTCTACAACAAAATGGAACTCTCAATAAATATTGAAGTGTGATAAATTCAAAGACTGAGGAAAAGATTGTGTTTGAAATTAAATTATCTGGGCCACTTGTTGGTAAGCATTCTGGTCTTTAATTATAAAGACTTAATGAAGGAAATCCAAGTGAGTGGAAGTAGTTTTGCATTTTGTATTTATGCAAATCGTGAAGTTTAGACAGCTGGTATTAATTGTCATAACTTGCTGGCTTCAGTGGAGCTGATGGTTGATGCCAGCTCAGGATCTTCCCCTGTGGACGATAATTTTAGTATCTACTTCAGTATCTGTAATTTGGTACAACAACTGGTAGTGTCATTCCAGACCAGTTACAGGGAGGACATTAAGTGATGACCATTTCCCCTCCTCTTTCCAGTTCTGTTTAATATTTTGTTAAATATTTCAATGCTGTGGACTGTGTTTTCCTCTCCTTGGTGCTTTGGCTGCACGTAGTGAGTTTCCAACTCTCACAGTATGGTTTTCTTATATAATGGAGTCTTCCCTGCAAGTAGATCACAAAGAGGAGACAGATGGTAAACGTAACTTAGACTGTGCCATGAAGGGCTTATTTATAACTCACAGTACCCAGTAGGAGAGCAGGGGGCCTCCCGAAAGGAGAAATCACAGAGGAACAGGACCTTTTTTTAAAGTCCTGACTTCATACTCCTATTGTAAAGAGTGGTGTTCAGTTCAGGGAAGTGCTGGTATTTTTTCTGTCTCATGTGAGGATGTTTATCATGCCCCTGAAAAACAAGAATATTTTTAAAGAAAGGGAACTTTATTGTTTATGGGAAGGTGTGGTTTTTTTAAAATCTGGTTAAAGCTGCACAACTTTTTTTGATCAATTGAGGACTCTGACCTGCTTTCAGAAATGGAAATTAATTAAATTTAAGGAGGTGGATTTTGGGACTTGTGAGCCATCAGACTTTCTGTGTCCCCTGAATGGTTTTCTTTTTTGACTTTTTTTTGCCTGAAGTAAGATTTTAGGGAGGCTGCATGAAAAATTGAAAAAGTGCTATGATCCTAAGAGGTCCAGGCAGATCAGAGGTGATCGCTTGTCCATTTACAGTAAATGAGTAAGATGTTTGAAAACAGTAATTTATTTTTTTACAGAATATTTCTAATCTGCTTCCTAGTTTCCTATGCATTATTGGTTTGTATTAAATTTTCACTTGAACTTAAGAGATCCCTCTCTGCATTACAGCCAGTCAAGTCTAATGGCATTTTCTCTTCCTTCCAGTTCCAGAGGTACAACCATCGATCACTGGATGCAGGTTAAATTTTTCTTGAGGAGTGGACCTTTCAAAGGGGCCCTGTAGTGTGGTACTTTCAGTGTAAACATTATAACACCAGACTAACATTATCACCATATCAAAGATATGTCATTTAATTGTAGGAAAGGTAAAATGTGGAGAGAAAAGAAATTACACTATCGTCAGGTGGATGCTGGAGTGATGAGACTGGGTGTGCAAAGGGTAACAAGCTGAACTCATTTTTTGATCATGGTTATGTTCAAAATTGTAATCTAGGATTTTTTTTGAGTGGGAAGCTTCAGTGAGGAACTCTTACAGCTTCTGCTGAGGTATGTTGATCTTGGGAAATAAAAGATGAGACTGAATATTAAGATTGGACAGCTTTGTAATAGGAGAAATAGTTTCTGAAGTAAGCAACTTAACAGGAAGACTCGTGTTGTCTCAAAAAATAAGAATTGCTTTTATTAGATGAACTCTGAGAAAATACAAAACAAGAATACACATGTATAAATGCACAATTTAAAAATATAACTAGTTCATCTAGAAGGGAATTAGTAGGTCAAGGTTTCTTGGGCTGGAAAATCTATTACTGCATACTTTAGCAAAGCTATTGGCAGGTGAGGAAGGCACTGTTCTTCCACGATTTGTAGGTGTCAGGACTTCTGATGTAGCCACTTGGGTTTTTCTCAGCAACAATTCATTGACCGTGATCCTCTCCTGGTGGTGAGGCAGATACGAAGGAGCTTCAGTCCACAGTGGTTGTTCCTGAAGCCGTGGTCACTGCCTCACAGACCCAACCCAAAACTCGAGGAGTGCTTCTTTTTTTCTTAAAGATTTTGTATTGTCTTTATTGGAAATTATTCATCTGCCCTGAGGGGTGCCCGAGGCAGGGTCCAGCTGCTGGTCCTGCTCAAGGTTTAATGGCCATGGAGATGGATGAAAGTGCAAACATGGGTGGTATCATGTTTAGCAATGCACTGGTGCTTTGTATCAATATCTTTTAACATCAGAGGTGGAGGTAGGATGACTTGCAGAGGCAAAATGCCTTAGAGCCAGCTGGCTAACCTTCAAACATATTAATAGTTAGTGATGCCAATGAACTGGAAAGTAGCCTAAAGTAATAGCAGGTATGGCAGTATTCCAAATGGCAGAAACATATCTGCCATCTTGAAGGCCCACAACCTGTTGGACTGGCACTATTTTGGAAGTTCAGACAGCAGGAATTTGCAAAGAAAGTTTCTTCCAACATCTGCACTTTTAGGGAAAATTTGAGATTTGTTATGCCACTGTCAAAAGGTTCAGGTAATTGGAGCTATCAGAAAGGTCCTTGACTCATGAACATCATCTTCTTCTTACAATTAATTGCACATAATAAACCAGACTTTGGAATAGTCAATTTTCAAATGACTTTAGAATGAAGCCCTATCCATGGGGTACATTGCTGTGATCAAGATTAGTGGTAACCTTACCTTGAGGTGTTGAGGTGAAACAGAATTTCTTGTAACAGATTATCTTTGAGTCTTCCTTCTCTGTCCCAGCCCCATGTCAAGGGTAAAAGGTCTCTACGTCCCAGGCTACTTCAGCGTAAGGATTGCACCAATTCATGACATCCTTTGTTTTCTGATGGGTTCCTCCATTAAATCTTTGAGTCAGCTGCTGTTAGTCAAGTACAAGGCTAAAGGTTGCCAGCCTCAAGTGGGGAAGGAGCTATTAAAAGAGCAGAGTAGCAAAAGAAGAGAACAGAGAACTTTCTCTAAGATCTGCTTATAAAAATAAGGAAGTCAAAAGATTTTAAATAGTTTTAAGGTTATAGTGATCACAGTGAGGGTTTTACTTACATGCATAGAAGTCAGGTAAAGCTTACAAAGACGTGCAAATCCTGCACAGTGTACAAGTGAATGGTAAAGCCTATAGGGACCCTGAGGCTACAGAATGCTGATGCAATTATCTGCCTTTCTAGACGCCACACAATTCGAACATGCTATTGCTGACCTGAAAAAATCTCAATAGGAACTGCCACTTAGTAATTATATATGTTCATGTGTTCACAAGTGAGAAACTGAAATGCCTTGGATTCCTATCAGTCTACAAATGAAGGAGTGGGGTGGGGGGGTGTGACTTTCCATACTAACTTGTTGAAAGGGAACACCAAAGTGCTCTCCAGAACATCTCTGTTGAAGCCAAATTTGAAGAGTTTAGAATTTGTAAATCAGGACAAGCGTTGGTAGCTAAGTGCTCTTGTTTCATATGTTGTGATTGCTTTTGTTGGGAAAAACATCCCAAGATACCTTAGAATCCCATTCCATCTGTGAAGCTACAGCAGTGCTGGTGAGTGTTGGTGATGTATTTTTGAAGAGTTTACATGAAAACAACTCTTAATATTAATTATTTTTAAAACCACATAAATGTTTCTGTGTTTATAATCTGTTTGCAATTAAGAATTAGAGAATTTGAAGAGTAAGATCTTAACTTTCCATATCATGAAAATCCCTGAGTTCACTTCCTCTAAATCACAAGTGAGAAGTCCCTTCCAGTGGTAAGCTACTTTTCCAGCATTTTTATTTCAAATCTTTGAGCCATTATTTGCACCATGTTTGGCACACTGAGTTTTTAGGCTTTCCTGGGACTGAGGGTTGATACAATACGGACAGCAGTAACGCTGGAGTCACATCATGATTTCCTTCTCCCACAAGCTCTGACAGACCTGAAGTTTAAAAGAAAAGAAAAAAGAAGAAAAATGGCCTTTCTGTTAGTTTCCTAGTAAATAGTGTACTTTAAAATTTCTAACAATTTTCCTTTAAAAAATGCTGTACAATTTCCAGATCACAAATTATATAAATCCTTTATCTGTATGTGGCTTACCTATCCCATTTCATAGTTTTTAGCACTACTTTTCCCTGGGGAACAGCCCTAGAAGAAGGCAAAGCACTACTTTGTAGTCGTGCGTCGGGTGAAGGGCAGAGCCTTCCCGCGGGCCGGAGATGCAGCTGCAGCTGTGACACGCAGGTGGCTCCCGCAGCCCATCCCTCCTGCAGCCGCACAGAGGCAGAGCAGCAGCGCGGCGAGGCCGGGGGCTCCTGGCCTGAGCTCCGGCAAAGCTCCTGCAGCCGCAGCCACAGCCCCGGCTCACAGCTCGGCCCGGAGCTGCGGGGACGCTCCTCCTGCTGCCCTGAGCACCGGGAACAGCAGTTTTGCAACAACCCGCCAGGGCAGCCAGAGTTTGGCTCCAGGTTGTTTGGCTTTTTAAAATGGAAATTAAAACCCAATATCTAGGACTATATAGAGGAGTTATGAGCATGAATAGTGAATCATAAGCTTGTTCTTTTAATTACTGTGGCATACTTAGAAGCTATTCATGTCTTCAAAAGCCTCAGAGGACCGAGTGAAATTGTGATACATCAATTTCAGCCTATGCAAACTTATTTACAGGAAGATGGTTAAAGCATCATTTAAAAGGAAAAAAAAGGAATATAACTACAACTGTTTCTTTCAGGTAGAAACTGAAAGCCAGGTGCAGAGCACAATACAGTAACCATGAATGACATTGCACAGAAAACTGAGGTATGTACCAACTTTAAAGTAATCAAGGCAATGTAATAATTTACAACTGATGCTTGCAAAAATAATAATTACAAATAATTGTAAAAGACAGTTATACTGGAAGTTTGCTGGTATTGACGTTATTTTTAGACAATGAAAGGGGACTTGTAAGTAGCTTAAGATTTGATGGAATCTGTGAATTATGTTCTTATTAGAAAAACATAAAGGAGGAGGGCAAGATATACGAACGAAATATGAAGAAGCTTTAAATGTTGGTGGTGAACTTGTGGGCAACATTTACATCTGATTCTAAAATGTAAATATACTAGGCTACTTCAAATACTTCTTCTTCTACATAGACTTACTGAGTAGCAGGAACAAAAACTTCTGGTGTAGGTGGAAAAATATGAAACATGGAATGTTTTTAGCCAGTTTTCTCAGTATTACTTTATTGAGAACATTCCTGTTGTGACCACTGTAAAAAGAGAAAACTTCACAGTAGAAAGGAAAGTGGGAACCTTTGGTGTTTGGACACCCAGAGAGTAATCACTGGCAAAGTGTCCATTTGCTTTAACAGCATCAGAGCCCTGATAGCCCAGCGATCTTTGCACTTCATAACATAAAATCACTGGGCTTCTGGTTTTCTCTAAATATTAAAAAAGTAAGCATATAATGTATTGGAAGTTTTAAGTTAAGAAATACTACTGTTTATTTAAAAACTATAGGCGGCTGTTGACGTGTTGCAGAAAAACTCCCATACATATTGTATTATACATCTACGTCTTTATATCTCTTTTAAGTATTAGGGGCAGAGAAGTCTCTTTGGTGACTGCTTAAGATTGAAAGCAACAATATAAATCTGTATCTAATTTAATAGTTCAATATAATGCTGAATGTTGTTTTGGATATTTTAGTATTTATGACTGTTTATGAACAAATACAATGATGCTTAACTGATGATGGCTCATGGCACAAAGTTCAAAATATCAATTGCACTTCTGTTTTATGTTCTTACATTCATTCTAATCCAACCTATCAGATTATTTCTGTCCATCCGTTTCAACTTTCTTTTTCTTATCTTCATTTCTTCTATATCTTCACCAAGATTCTGCTTTCTTCATCTAAACCCGTCCAAAAGTCCTATGTGCCCAAGCTTCACAAGGGTGATGTAAAGGATAAATTTGAAGCTATGCAGAAAGCAAGGGAAGAAAGAAATCAAAGGAGATCTAGAGATGAAAAGCAAAGAAGAAAAGAACAATATGTTAGAGAGAGAGAATGGAACAGGAGAAAGCAGGAGGTTATTTTCTTTGCTAATATTTTGTGTTATTTTAATATTTAATATTATATCTGAAAATCTATTTACATTATTTTAAGACAATAATATTGGGGTTTCATTTAAATTATAAAGACAGTTTTCTTTCTGTGTTTCATCAACTAGATGAAAGAACTGCTTGGATCTGATGAAGACGACGACACCAAACTATCTAAAATAGAAAAGGGTTATGTTCCAAAGCTAATAGGTAAGAGAGGCCTGACTTTAAAGGCCACGGAATTCACTGGGTAAGTGTGAGATGGAACTGCTGAGCTGTGCATTTCATGTCCACAGGAACCGTTAAAGGCAAGTTTGAAGAAATGGAAAAACAAAGGCAAGAAGAAGAAAGAAAAAGAACGGAAGAAGAGAGAAAGCGCAGAATTGAACAAGATATGATTGAGAAAAGAAAAATTCAAAGAGAATTAGCAAAAAAGGCACAGGAGGTACGTTCATCTGATCACAACGGTCAGGATGTAATTGTAAACAACATGAAAAATGTTTTGTATGGATTGGAAAGATTTGATCTTAAGATTTCTGATAGTAGAGATTTATATGGGAGATGCTCAGTGGGGTGTAAGTGAGATATAATGTTCAGAGAGTCTTCATTTCTTTACAGTAACAATTGTCTTTTAAGCTCTAAAATTGAGTTACAGATGAAACTGGGCAGGCATAAACCTGGTAGGAACCAGGCACAAATTCTGGTGTTGTATGCATGTGAGTTTACTAAACTAATTTGAAAATGTTTCTTGTATTTTATCAACTCTTACTTTAGACAACCTTTGCTTATAAGTTGATGAATACAGTTCAGTGATACATGAACTAAGGCAAGCAAGAAGTAGTAGAAAATGCCACTGGTAGGCAAAAATGAGAAGACACTAATGCAGTAAAAATCATAAATCATGAAGATCCAGATCATGTTTTATGCCTTTGCCATTTTGTGAATCATCATTGCACACACACATATATATATATATGTGTGTGTGTGTGTATATATGTATATACATATATATGAACAGACTCCAACTTTTGTTGATGCCAATAAAGCAAATTCTGTCTTTTGTAGAATTTCGTGAAGGGATGTCAAACTTAATTCCTTTTGCAGGTTTTCTTCAGTGCTGCAAATACTGCAGTGAGAGTAAACATATAAATAATAGACTAAATACATAGGCAAGTTTCTATTTAACCAAATGATAGTAGTACTTCAAATTTGGGTTTGAATTTGTTGTAAGAAATGAAAAACAGTGCTATAGGAGAAGTCAGTTTTTGGATAGTGTTTTCTACTAGAACTTCTAACATTGTTAAAACTGTACTTTAATTTGCATTGCATCTAGCATATATTTAATCTACCCTGCAAGGCAGAAGTACATACACATAGAATTTTTAAAACTGTGTTAGTTTTAGACCGTAACATTGACACACCATAGGAAGTAAGCACAGCATTAGGCTTTTTTCAGAAGTTGAGGGGAGGACAATGTCACTTGAATCAGAAATAATCAATGACTTTGCTTTAGATTCTTTTAAATTTTTTTTTCTTTACACAATTCTGGAATGTTTAAATGAAGAATGGACATCTCAAGTACTGTTCTTGGTTCAGCACTGTGTTCAGAATGCTTTAGCAGACTTTGTGTGGGATGTTTTATGTCTTGTTGCCTCTTCCTCGACAAGCTGACCCGTCTGAAGTATTCCAACAGAGGTTCAGTCATTGCCATCTCTGTGAATTTACGTGCTACATACATATCACTGATACAAAAAGAATTTCCAGTTCTATGTTTGCAACTCTAAGGCAAAGAGCCAAATTAATGTAATCATATGAAATTCTCATTTAATAGATTGATGACTTTAACAATACGGGAACTGAATCAGCAGCTGAGGTAATCAGATTTTTTTAAAGAAATGTTCACCTACATTTTTATTCACTTTGTTTTGCTATTGTAATTTGGGTTGGGAAAACTTAGAAAACAGCACATAAATACCTAATTAAAGTTCAACCAAGGAGCTAACAAATTTTTAACGTATATGGAACTACATCTGTACTTGAAATCAATATATTGAAGTCTGAAACAGAGCCTGGACTATGAGTACTTTGTTAAAAACATCTAAAATGTAAATATTCAAAGCCACCAGAATTATTTGATATATATTGGGAATGATACTTTTAAGTCCTCTGGCTTTGCAAAGAATTATCTTAAAAGCTCTTTGCCTTAAACTTGAAATTAAAGGAGGATTCTTAAAATATACAGATGTTTGAACACCTCACTCAGTTAACTTTTAATTTTTTTTTTACTAATTTACCATGTGGATTTTGATTTTAAGCCTTGCAAATAAATGTTCAGTTTCAAAAAGCTGGGTCCAAAGGTCCTATTGTCTTTCACTAACACAGAAAACCACACTCCTACTACGGTTTTGGAAAAAAAAACTAAACCCCCAAATTCATCAGTTTTAACTTATTCAACAGCATGAAAAAATATGGGTAAAATATATTTTGGCAAATAAGCTGTAAAAATAGATTTGAAGCAGCAACATCCTTCAAAAAACAATTACTGTACCTGAAAAATTACATATTAGAAATTACAAATTACATATTTCTCTACTGAGCTATTGGCTTATTCCAGCCACAGTTTATTATCATTTATATAATAAATATAAAGACTGGAAGTAGTGTGGTTACAATTGCTGTCTATTCAAAGTTACACTTGTTCTTTTCCAGACTTTGAGTTTTTATAGCTAAGAGTTAATGAAAATCTATAAAGAAGTTAAGAAATTTGCCAGCAGTTATGTTTTAAATATAATTCAGTCTTGATACTCTTCAGACATTAGAAGAAAACTAGTGACTGCCACAGGCAGATGGATTTATTCTTGTGGTTAATACTCAATGCAAGTAAATCTTTTGGAAGCTTTGGTGCACGCAGGTTAAAACATCAGTTTCATTAAGAAATGAGTCTATCTAGAAGTCAAGTTTCATGAAAATATAATAAATATCTTTTTGGACAGGAAGGGGATGATTCACTGCTAGTTACAGTAGTGCCTGTAAAAAGCACCAGGACACCTGGGAAGATGAAAATATACTCTGAGAACACAGGAAAGGAGAGAGCAGAACAAAGAAAGACACAGGATGAAGAAATGAAGCTAAAATGTGAGGAACAAAACCAATTCCTTAAGGAAGCCAAGTGCCTTTCATTTGTCAAGGTAAACCAGTCATCCAAAAATACCTATGTAATATTTATTGGCTTAAGATAAGACCATTTCATTTTTCTTACACAGGGTGAAAATGAAAACAGTGAAACTCAAGAGCCTCTGTCTCCTGGTAAGCTGAAAGTCACATTTGAAGAACTGGAAAGACAAAGACAGGAGAATCAAAGGCGGCAAGCAGAGGAAGAAGCAAGACAGCGCTTGGAAGAGGAAAAACGTGCCTTTGAAGAAGCCAGACAGCAAATGGTAAGTACATGTTATGTACATGTTGGTACAGAATTTGCACATTGGATATGCTTTTGCATTCTTTCCTGTAGGTGATTCTTCTTTTTTCTTATTCCTTAACTTTGTTTCAAGCTGTTAAGAGTCTGAAAATGAATATTTGAAAGACATTTTTAATCTTTGCTCTAACTCAGTAGCCACACTGGCATAATACTTTAGACAATCTTTCAGTAAACCCAAGAAATACAGGTGTTTTGATTTTGCCAGCAGCTTAGTAGGTTTTCTATCTACAGTGTGTAGTATCTTGAGCTGTAAGCGTTCAAGGAGATGAGTAGCTGGCTGTTTTGTTCTGAAGTAGTGCTGCAGATGGTTCAGTAACCAGTTTTTGATGCAAACATTCCGTAGTAACAGAATGCTATTTCTTATCCCCATATTTATTTGTAAATGTGATAGAAATATACATCAATTACAACTCTCCTCTTATGAAGAAAGGCAAAAAAAGATCAGCTCTCTTGTATGTACTGACATAAACAACAACATACTACAAATTACTAGATAAAGTCCCCCAAACTGTCAAAAATGCAGCTCACAGATCCTTTATATTATTTGGAAAACTGCCTCCATAAGTGTTCTTTATCATAAGTCAGAATTGTATTAGATCAGCTATAAACAGACCTCACTATAGTTTGTTCTTTGATCATACTGAAGGAATCATACACTTACTATTAACCTAAGATAACCAGATAGTTTAGTTCTGTATTTCTTCACTTTACCATACTCCAGTTCCAAGAGCATTTTTAAAGTATTTGAATACTTTTGCCCTGTTCAGTCATGATCACTATACTTTGTTAATTCACATACAAAATTCACATACAAACAAGATTAACAAGAAATAAGATTTTAATCTTACATAAAAACTTGGAAAATATTATTTATAGAAATTTGCTAGCTTTAACAGAGTATAATTATGCATGAACAGTCTTGGAAAAACAGCTCTAGATCACTATTTTGATTATATGTCAAAAACATTCAAGACATTTATATTCTACAAAAACAAACTTCAACAAAAGCAACAACACAACTTCTAGAAAGCTGAAACACACAAATTCCCAACTGGTCCATATTGAGAGTGTTCTAGGTTTAGGCAGATACCCAAATTGTAGTTTACTTCTTCATCTCCACCTCCAATAAATCACTGTTGTTTTACACCAATAACCTTGCCATTATGTCAGTAATGCACTTTTTTCTTTTTTTGTTTGGGCTTGGGCAAGGGATTTCTAGTGAAGGAGAAGAGGGAAGAAACTGAAGGAGAGTGAACTTCATGAAGTCACTTAGGCGTTCTAACTGAAGATTAGTTCACATCTCTCTTCCTTATGTTAATGCATTTATTTATCAAGTAATATGAAATAATTTACAAATTCTCCACATCAAAAGAAATTTTCTAACATGCAGCTGTGCCTGCTGACCAGTGGTTGTCAAAATTTGAAGTAAACTTTTTTGTTAAGAATTCAGCAGTTAATTTCCTTCAATTCTTCAATTTTTTTCCCCTTATGCATTTCAAATAAAAGATTTCTCTAATTCCCTAATGGGCTCCCCCACATACCAGTCCCAGGGCTGCTCACAGTATAGAGATCTGCATTATCAGTATGCTGACAGTTCCCAGTCCACTTCCTCCACTAACAGATAAAGTACTCTGGGATGTCCTCTGGAAGGGGCTCTTGATTGCATTTTGCAAACCACAGGCTTCTCTTAGCAGGTGAGTGTTCACTGGAGGGAAGCTATAGTGAAGAGATCAGAGTATCTCAATTCCTTTTCTTCAGTGATGATTAAATGTCTAAAAAGAAAAGAAACAAAAATCTCAGTCTGGAATAATAGCAAAATACTAATTGATTCAGTTTTGCTATAAGACTCAACAGCATTTCTTTAACTGGTGCACTGATGAAAACAATTTCTATACAAACAAAAAGACTTGATGGTATAAACATCTATGAAAGCGATGTAAATAAAGTGAATAGAGAGTGATTTACAGTAAATGATCCAACAATGAGACCAAAAAGTATGTACTTAACTGTTCAGCCTCTTCCTGATAACACATTGTTCTTTGAATTACACACTCAATAGATTTTTAAAAATTATAAAAGCTACACGTAGGATACTGAAAATTTCTTTTCTCCCTCCCCTGGCTAAAACAAAGATTAAAATGTTTCTCATAGGAACCTAACTCTTGATACATATTTTTCCCCAAGGAGAAAATAGTATTTATAAAAGATGGGAAAGGAATAGAGCATTTATTTACTATAAAGGATATTTTTTTTGTTTGGGTAAATGCTTTTTACATTTTCCTCTCCCTGTTCTTTTTAAGATAAATGAAGGTGGCGATGAAGAATCTGAAAATGCTGTTAAAGAATTCCGCCCTGGTAAACTCAGACTCAGTTTTGAGGAGATAGAAAGACAGAGGAGAGAAGAGGAAAAGCGGAAAGCAGAAGAGGATGCACGACGACGCATAGAAGAGGAGAAAAGAGCATTTGCTGAAGCAAGGAAGAACATGGTATGGTATTTTGGCTTAGCATAGAATTTAATTTTTACCCAAATCTCAAACTGTAAAGAAGCTGGGAAAAAGCTTTAAATAAAGTTAGGAATATGTGCTTCTACTCCTTCATTAATTAGTTCACCTTAACATTTATTAGAAGGTAATGGGGTAAACTAGTCAAGTTAATTTACCAAAAATCATCAGAGAACAATCCCTCCTCACAGCAAGCCCAGAGAGGATTTCAGATAATTTAGTCAAAACCAGGTATTTTATCCAGTGTTATCCAGTATCCAGTATTATTATGCTAGATGCAACAAACTTGGGAAGCGAAACGTTTTCACAAGAAGGGTTTGTTGTTTTGGGTTTTTCTGGGAGAGCAAATTCTTTTATAGCTCCAGCTTTATCTCCCTACCTTTACAGAGTGTCCACCAATCATCTCTTACTGCTAAATCACAATTAATGGCATAGTAGAAAAATGCTCACTGCAAGTACGAATCTTCCAGTCATCTGTGGCTCTTTAGGGAGGAAAAATTAAGAAGGTTGAACCCAGCTACTTGATGTTTTTAATGCTTGTTCAGAGAAAAACCAAAAATAACTTGAGGTATTTACCATTAGAACACTTTGCAATACTATCTTCCCTTGACAAATACAGATTTCTGTCACATGCAAGGATTTCTAAAGTTTGAGTTAGGATTGTACTGGAGACAAATTTTCAGGGGCTTAGGACTCACATACACTACCTGAAAGCAGAGAAAGATGTCCAGTTTCAGAGGGTGGCAACTATTATTTATATGAAAAAAAAAAAAGCCACATTGCTTTTAACTTCATACTTATTCCAACCACTTCAAGATTCAGCAGGCTTTTGGGTATAAGACAGTTACTTATTGGTGGGTATCAGGAAATACAGTATTAAATGACACAAATATAAACTAGAACTAAATAGTGTTTGTTTCAAAAGGGAGGGCAGGACGTGCCAATCTAGAACTGTGGAATAACCCAGTCATCTGGTAGCATCTTCCTCCATTGTCCCCTGTGGTTGAATTGGGAAAGACCAAGTGCATGCCCAATAACATTTTCTTAATCACTCAAAGCAATACTTGGGAGAGAAATGAAAACTTTGTATGAGTACTGATATTGCTGGCAGGGCTCCTTCTGCCTGGAAATTGGGCCAAAGACAAGACCTCTATGCTGACAGACTACCTAGAGAAGCTACAATGTAAATTTAATTTGATACTGTATAGAAAAATAGTGTCCGTCTGTATCTCCAAAGAAAGAAAATAGAACCTAAAAACACTTGAAAATACCCCCAAACCAACAAAGGAATGCTACTGGAGACTTCTGCCACTACAGTTTTTATGAAAAGGCAGTAGAGAACTAAAGGAAGCACGGAAAGTATCTGCTGCTTCTGTTTTTTCCTGCTTTCTTGAGAAACTCTTTTTTTTTGGCTTCAGTGTAGCAAGAAACTAAATTCAAGTGTCCAGGCAAGAAAAATGTCACTGATAAACAGGGTTTAACCCATCAGATGCAGCACAGAGACTGTGACTGCTCTACCCTCAGACAGTGAAAGTGGCCTGTAATTAAAAAAATTACTGAAATATATTTTCAGCATATTTATGCACTTGAAAGTTTTCTGTTAAGTAGCATCCTGAATACGAATACTACACTTTCTGCTACTTGTAACAGAATATAACAGCAATGCAGATATGTCCTAAAATGTTTAAAAATGTAACAGTCCTCTCTTTCAAAGGCAGTAGAAATTTACGTTAGCTGTTATTCTAGGAACATTTTAATGTTCATTTTAATTTAGTTTTGGAGGTATACACACAGAGAAATGGTAGTATTGTGGCTGGCAAACACAAATGCTACCTCCTTTCGGATTTCCCTACTTCACATTTCCTTGTGCTATTTCCATGCTCCCCAGCATTGGTGTGATCACTTTTACACTGATGCAATCATCCTTCATCCCCATCAGTCTTTTTCTAGTGGAGACTGCAAAACCAACCTGTCTTAGCACAAATAAGAAAAATTGTTTCCCCATTTGCCTTCTGAATATTTGTTGACTGTGTTGCAAACCGTGGTTGTTACAGGAATGTTTCTCACAACCAGGAATGTTTCTACTTTGCAGAAAAAAAAAGTATAGCCTAATTTCACAAAATATGGCTAAAATATTTACTGAACTAACCACAGGGGTTTTGTACATCACACAACTCAGCTGAATCTTTGTGCTTTTTAACCAGGGAGAAGGTGGCTCACTGTCTTTTCGTAACTTAGTAAGTCAGAAATGCAGAGACAGCTGCTAGTGCTTGCTCACATGCACAGCTTTCGAGCACTTGTGGGCAAATTCTGAATTGATGCTTCTCCTGGTCACTTAGGTTTGGTATGTTCTTGAAGTGATGAGCTTATGAACTAATGCATCACCAGCAAGAGACTTTCATATTTCTTTGCTAATTTAGTCATGGGTAGCCTCTAAAAACTATGTGGCATTTTTTTCACTTTAGGAAAGAATTCACAGCTTTGTTTTTGACTTCACTTCTTCACAACACAATTTCAACAAATATGCTCATATTACACAAAACAGATGAAGAATGGCGGTGCTGAAGTCCAATTGTAAGCTTACTGAGAGGGAAAAGCAGAGTAACATCTGTAGTGAATAGAATTTGAGTGGGATTGAGCTAAAAAACTACTGAAAGAGCTGTGGCAACTAAAGAGGATATGGACAAAGTCAAGAGGGTGGTATGAACCAAGATGACACCCAACAGCATTGAAAGGTGTGGGTTACAACGGCAGTAAGTAGCTATAAAGACAAGAGGAACTGCCAAAGGCTCTTTTAGAAATGCTTATTTTCTGTCCCTTTATAGTCCGAACACTTTCTCTAATAGAAATGTTGCTCCTTTAATTATTTCAATCTGATTACCACTGTTGGGAATGCCTACAACTTAGGGCATATTGAGCTCTTCCATATTTGCCACAAGGCTTTTCAAACATGTGCTGATTAAGTAGTGCCAAAAGCCACATCACCCCCCAGTTCAGTACCTGATCGGTACCTCACCGCACCTTTACCTACTGAACATTCCTGCTGAGACAATCTCTGTTACTAAGTTTATATAGTTACATGCACAAACATCCATTCATGTAAGTTTTATCACAAACTTACTTTGAAAATTACTGCATAACTCACTGTCACTACTGGCTGCTTTTGTAGTGTTCAACACATTCAGTCTGATAAAGTATTAGTTCTTACACTTCCTGCTTTGGAAGTAACGAAAACTGCCTCTCCTAGGCCCTACTATCTTATGAATTAGTCTAAAAGATAGGCCAGCTGTTCCTAATGCCAACCAAGTGTAACCCTGAAGCCAGGGACAGGGAAAGGAGGAAACCCTTGCTGGTGGGTGTATAAACCAATAAACTGGTCACATAACTTAGCTTGAACTATTTCTGCACAAAGAGGAGCTTCTTCTCAATGTTCTGTTCACTTATCCTTACTGGCAAGACTAATACTGCTTTAGAACAGGAATATAATTCAGATTGCTTAAAAAAACAGATTACAGATAAATGTACTTCAGCATTAAGAGCAATGACATTTAAACACACTTTGTCTAATGACAGTCTGAAGCAAACAAGAATGAATTGCTTCAGGTCCTAAAGGTGCATTTAGAGGGCATCCTCCCCCGCAGAGTGAAAATACTACATTTTAAAAAACACCTTGATCTTCACTATAAAAGTTTAGCATTGTAGTTAAAGTCAAACACAACCCCCCCAAAACCACTCCCTCCCACAACATGAGAGGAATACCCACATTGGCACAGCGCACCTTTCTGTACTGGGGCAGATGTGACAGTCACGTATCTTTATGTACCAGAAGTGTCTGAACAATGCTGTGATTTCATCACAGATATAATTAATGATTTGAATTTCCAGCAGGTGCTGGATGATGAATCACCTGAAATGTTTAAAACCTTTTCTCAAGAATCTCTCATACCTGGTAAACTGGAAATTAATTTTGAGGAGTTGCTGAGACAAAAAATGGAAGAAGAAAAGAGGCGCACAGAAGAAGAGCGTAGGCAAAAGTTGGAAATGGAAAGGCAAGAATTTCAACAGCTCAGACAAGAAATGGGACAGGTTTGTACATAAAATGATATGTTAAGCATGCTCTGAATAAAAATAAAATAGATCAGTTAATTACTAAAATCTCAAAGTTTAAGACTGTAAATAAAAATTCCTTTGAAAGAAATTTTAAGTTAATACATTCAACATTATGAGAAAGGAAAGAAAAATAGAAAGCCTTATTTTTAAAACATTGTATATAAGGATGTTTTTATCACTGATCTACCAGGAAAATGTGTTTATCTCTTGCCACCTGAGAAGTAAGTATAGTTAAAAATTTGTAACTTGATTTTGCAGTAATTTCTGAAAATTCTGGAGTATTACTAAAATGATTAGGTAGTATTTATGATATTGGGAGAGCAGAAATATCTAGTTCCCAAAAGACAATACAAAAATAAAAGTAGGAAAGGGCAAAATTCCTCCTTTTCCTCAGGGGAAATAACTGTGCTACCTAATGAGAAAAGAAATACAGTGGGCTCAACCTCTTTCTAATTGGTGTATCAAGGGTTTGAAGACTGTCACAGTTGATTTTAAAAATCACAAACAAAATCTGCTTTACATTCCAAATGTTGAAAACGTCACATTCATGAACTTTTACACTTCAGTTTAGCTGTGGTGGCAATTCTTTATTATTCCCTTTTGAGTGTAAGAGAACTACATTAATTTATTATGTTTGTTGCAAAGCTCGAGCAAGTAATAAAGGCTCTAGCTTGTGATGTTCTCAGCTAATCCTGGGGAAGAAGTACGAGACAGGAACATCCAGCTAAAATGCATGTACATCCTTACAATCAGCTAGAGGTCATAAAAGGAGGGAGAAAAAGATCAATGATTACAGCTTCAGATCTGGTTTGACTACAGGACCCACAACTGCCCTTTCTTTTTCAGCCACAACATTATGAAATGTCATTTTCTTTTTATTAAATTAAAGGCAGTACTTTTTTTGTTTAACAAAACAGTTGTATTTTAGAGGATTACTTCATATTGCAAGTAAGTAGAGGTGAATTCTGTATTCTGTGTAAGCAAGTTTTTTGTATTGGTCGGTGTCTGGTTTTCTAAGTCTGTGAAGGGCAGTTTATTGACAGCAACCCTTGAACAAAGGGCATATTCAAGCAAGATATTTTAACTCTGTATCTAGTTATGACACAAATGCATTCATCATGAGATAGCAAGGAAAAAAAATAAATTACAGGGGAAAGGTCTCTGTATGGATTTCAAATAATTAAGAGAACTGTAATGTATTGAATTAGACCATCTGTGAGGAGAACAGGTAGTAAAAATAATGAGGGCATTTTCCATCTTACACATTCTCTAATTTCTGAACAGCTGGAAGAAGAGTCTGAAACTTTTGAGCTAAGCAAAGAATATGAAGAATTAATGAAGCTAAAAAGAAGTGGTTCTATTCAGGCAAAGAACTTAAAAAGCAAGTTTGAAAAAATAGGACAATTGTCTCAAGAAGAAATACAGAAGAAGATTGAAGAAGAGCGAGCAAAGAGAAGAGCAATGGATGAAGAAATAAGAGAAAGAGAAGCTGAAAAATTTCAAGAGGTAAGTTGCATTCTGTGTATGTTAATGATATACTTAACCAGCACACTAATGATCCAGCAGTGGACAATTGCTGCTTTCATCAAATTTTGCTTTGTTTCCAAAATTATGTTTTTCCTTCTTTCCTCTTCCCTCCGTTGGATGCTTAAGGATATCACACCTCAGCATCCCTAAAACAAACAGCACCAGTTTATTATCAGTGGCTGGTCAAGCAGAGATCTGCTTTACTGCTCTAAGCCCTCAATTCAGCATCTTAACCTGAAACCTGCCAGTCTGAGGGTTTAAAACACCTATATCTGAAAATTATCTGTTAATAATCACTTGAATTGCTTCTCCTTCTGAACTCTTAATTCATTCTCTACTGCATGAATTGAATATAAAATTCAATTACCAAATCCAAACAATACCATTTGAAGATCCAGTCTCTGTCATGTATACTCATTCCTCAGCATAGAGCAGAAGAGGATGCCTACTTATCTGTACTTCAGACCAGAACCTTCAGTTTTTCGGAGAGGAAACCCCAAGAAATGGAGTTGTCAGTGTAGCCCATTGACAAAGTGGTCTGTGATCCACAACCCCAGTGTGAACTTTTGTGACAGAGCGTAAAATTTTAATGGTACCAAGCCTGATCTGAGCCTCATTCTGGCTCTTCTCCACAGCAGTCATTTCAGCATCAGCTCAAAGCCTGTCCTATTTTTGAACTTTTAATTGAATAATTGACACTAATTGTTCTCATAAGGTCAGCCACGTTAGGTGTTGAACCTATGCTAATATCAATGGCGCAAAACTCCAGTCACTGAGGATTTACAATTGCCAAGAAGTGCTCAATTTCTCTAAGAATAAAACTTTTGGGAGTATTTTTTTACCTATAATTTTTTAAATTATTTTGCAAAAATCTTGTCCTATCCCTGGGATGACTTACCCTACACTCAATATTAAACAAACCTCTGAAAAAACCCAGGTTTCTGTGTGGCTTTCCTCAGTTAAAAAAACCTCTGGGAACACAAAACTAATTTTACTATCGTAAATATGTCAAAGGTAATAAATAATAGCTAAGTCCTGGTTTTAATTATTTTTTCCCAAGGATGATGATGTAGATGTGACACCAGCCAAGAAATCTGAGGCTCCATTTACTCACAAAGTAAACATGAAGGCTCGTTTTGAGCAAATGGCAAGAGCCAGAGAAGAAGAGGAGCAGAGGAGGATTGAGGAACAGAAATTACTACGCATGCAGTTTGAACAAAAAGAAATTGATGCAGCATTACAGAAGGTATAAATCGCAAAATAATATTCTCCAGTTGTAAGTGTCATTTAACTTAGCTTACCACTGTTAATTACCACTGTTGGCAACACTATCAGAGATACAAAAGGAATGTTTTACTCCTTCTAGGAGGTGCTAGGAATTGTTGCAATAATATAAAATTGCTTTTGGTGTTTTCACATACTCCCTATGAAATCAAAGAATGGTTTGGGTTGAAGGGACCTTAAAGATCATCTACATCCCCTGATGTAGGCAGGGACACCTTCCATTAGATCAGGTTGCTCAAAGCGCCATCGAACCTGGCCTGAACACTTGCAGAAGAGTACGAGACACCGTGAAGAAAGGTCATGACATCCCTTGAATAATCTGAAGATGGAATTGACATTCATGCCTGTATTCTACACCAACCTTCCAGCCTCATTAAAATCCATTTTACCCGTGACCTATCCAGATTGGGTGCATTATTATGTAGTGAGGACAGACGTGGAATTTGCTTCTCAGAAACAAAGTAACTTGTAATCAAATATGTATCACTAGCAGTCGTAGTGCTATTGCCACTAAATGTTCTAAATCAACTTATTTTAAAACAGAAAAGGGAAGAGGAAGAAGAAGAAGAGGGAAGCATTATTAATGGTTCTACTTGTGAAGATGAGGATCAAGCTCGATCTGGAGCTCCCTGGTTCAAGAAGTCACTGAAAAACACATCAGTTGTTGATGGCGAGCCAGTGAGATTTACAGTTAAAATTACTGGAGAACCAAAACCTGAAGTTACGTGGTGGTTTGAAGGGGAAATGTTGCAGGACTCTGAGGACTATCAATATATTGAAAGAGGAGAAACCTACTGCCTCTACTTGCCAGAAACCTTCCCAGAAGATGAAGGGGAATATATGTGTAAAGCAGTCAACAACAGAGGCTCAGCTGCTAGCACCTGTATTCTCACAATTGAAAGTAAGAGCTAGCATTTTCATTTGCTTAATTCTCAAATAGTCTTCTTGCATCCTTCCTGTTATGAAAATCTAACTACCTGTCTCTCTTAACCCTTTTTCTTTCTTCTAGCTGATGACTACTAATGCTCTACTCTAGCTGGAATCTTTCTTCCCCTCAACTTTCTTACTGCATTATCTTTCTCTGATGGGGCCAACTAAAAGAAAGCAAGGATGTACATTAATTTGTCATTCCTGCATCAGATAAGAATACCCTTCAAATTGTGAGAGTTCCCTACTCAATGCAAAAATTAGTATCAAAGGCTAAAAAGAAGAAATCAATGTATGAAAGATCAACTAAAGGAAAAAGCTGAATTATCCTAGTGCTCCAGCATTTGAAGACCAACTGTTGTGTAACAGAATAAAGCTGAATATACGATCTGGAAACTTGTGTAGTAGTGTCAATCTATTGGTGTATCTCGTATGAGCACTGAATACTTAAGCTGTTTTACTTTATCCCAGAGGCACTGAACTGGCAAAGGAAATACTTATTGATGATTTTCAAAAACCTAAGTGTACTATTTTTGAAGAATAAAAGATGACGTAACTGCTCACCACTGCTTGAAGGAGCATTAATTACTTCTTTTGTTTTAAAATGGGCTTCCATTGAAACTGTTCTGCTCTGATCGACCTATGCAGCTGATCATCTCAAATAAAACCAATCTCCCCTAGGTTTGTAGTAGTCTTCAAAGTACCAACACTTGCTTTTAAAACTTGTGATTTTTTCATTGATTAAATGACATGGGAACAGGTGGTGACATCTATGATTGGCTCATATTTTAAGCTGGTAAAAAACAAGCTTTAAGAAAATTGTTTTCATAAAGTACCTATTTTCTCAATCTTAACACAGTAAATTTATTGCCACATCTCTAAACATTGTCTTCTTAAGGCTACTGTTTTTCTCTAACACCTTCTGATATCAACATTCATGTCACTCTGCTAACACCATCTGAACCATTCAGATTAAGCTTCTGGAGGAGTAACTTCACAAAAAAATAGTCACATTTTAAATTAAAGTACATGTGTATAGGCCTTGACATAAAGGCAAGATAAGCTGCAGTAAGTTAAATGTATGCAGTCTTTTCAAAAAGAAATTTTCCTGTGGTTGAATCTGCTGACTTTCTTTGTACAGTTACCTACTGAAAGTCACTCTTCTGCCTCAATTAAAAAATGGTAACAAGCTGCATTATGTTTTGAATTAGTATTTACCCTAATAACCACATAAATATTTTACTTCATTTCTTGTGGGTGATATTCATTCATAAAAGAACAGGCTGCTACAATATTTTTCCTCTGAAGCCGTTATTTCAAAATAACAAAGGCAGGGATAGGAGCATAAAAAAGACAAAAACATTGCTATTATTATTCATCAGTTTACATTTATTGAGAAAAACCATACAAAAACCATTATACAGTTAATGTGTACCCATATTACATACAATGTCAATGCAAGCTCAAAACCACATTTTTGTAAAGCATTCAATTTACCTCAAGTCCAAGCTGCATCTCCCTAAGACACTGTTTCCATCACAGTTGCCTTTTAAAGCCAATCTTCTGTTTACACACGGGTAGTTTCTGCAGAGAACACTTTTCTCAGGACGAAAAGGCATTTCACATGCACGCAAGAGAAATATTTGTGCATACACAAGAGTTTCATAAGCTATTACTAGGGAAGAGGGAATCCTGTCAATTGTATGCTTTCTGAGAAGCCCAGTCCTCCCTTCCTCCCCCCACTTCCAGAAAAAAAGCAAAATGAAAAAGCTTTTAGCATGCAATGGAAAACTTAAGAATTACTTTGGAAGAGAACAGGGGAGAAACAGTCTCTACCATCCAATAAAACACCACTAGTAAAAAGATGAAATACTTCAAGATAGGCTGTGCAAGTGAATTGTGATCCTGTCTGCCTGGACAAGTGAAACGGATGACTTACAATTTAGCTACATTAAAGAATATCCACCTGGTATTTTAATCCATGTCCTAATAAAGTACAGGCTGCAGAAAGTGGTACGAAAATGCTTTTCCTACATGGAACATTATGCTTCCCTTCAAAACTTTTCTTACTCTTCACATTCCTTGTGGGACACTAAGGGGTGAGGGTGGGGTAAAGCAGGCAACATTTCAAGACACCTTTTGGACAAGTTCACTGCATTTCTGCAAAAGTCCTGTTATCTTTTGGCTACTGGGGTAACTCCAATAATCTGCTGTTGTCCCAGGAACTTTGAGTTTGGAGACAGAGTTGGAAAATAAACACTATGCTTTGCACAAATCAGCGTGCCTGTAAGCCCTGCAGTGAGAAAGCTGAAAGCCAGTACACCTCAAATGCTACACACAAAAACATCTCACCTTCCACACACTAGCAACATCCCAACGCACTGCTTTTTCTTCTCTATCTCCTCCCACAGGCTAAATTAACAACTGAAAGATTGTTCATATTTCAGGAGTAACAGTTGAAGGAAGAAGTACCGTGTAAAAAGGAAGTGAACAAGTGACTCACCCCCACACTAAATTCACAGTATCAAAATCCAAATGGTACACACCTACCCTCTTCTCACGTCAAAAATGAAGTTACATGTTAAGCTACAGATGAAATACTAAGTGGCTTGAGAAACTGAAGCACAACTATTAATTCAGTTCAAAAATTAGCTTGGCTGTTTAGAAGAATATAAAGTAAAATAGATGGTTTATATTATCAAATCACAGTTTAAAAAACTTAACAGATTATGGAACATTCATGGTCAAACAAAGAATACTTTAAAGAATGAAAAGTGATCAAAACAAAAATTATACCCTACATCATTATGTATGGGACACATTTCAAATCTGTTATGCTTTTGCCAATTTTACCTTCTACATGGAGCCCTTCTACGGTCCATGCTCATCGGCTCACCAATGGCATACACTCAAAGGATTCCTCTTTACTGGTAGTAACTATCTCAGGACCTGATTCTATGAGCTATGATTTGGTGCTTGCAGCATCTTCAGCACTGTGTGTGAAAATGAAGGCAGTATTTTTGAATATTTTTCTTTGATGTACAGATAAGCAGGACTTTTGAAAGAGGAGCAGCACATTTTAGAAACAGAATAATGAACAAAAAAAACCAAAGAGATGCTGCTTTATGTTAAGCTAAAAAAAAAAACCAACAACAATAGCTCAGAACAAAAACCTATACCAGACCACCTGTAAGACATTTAACATTTTATACTATCAAAATATTCAGCAATTCAGTTAAAAGTATCAACAGGATACACTGACTGCTACAGCGATAAAATATTAATGGCTGTACTGTTAAGATTTAACTGGTGCTCATGGTTTTTTTCAGTTAAAACATACTCATCTCAAACTCCAAAATCTCTTTTCCTACCATGTCAAGTATGAATAAGCAAACTAAGTTAGCTAAAGATTCCACTAACACACTGTAACTGTAAGACAAGTTATCAAGTTCAGTGATAACAGCAAGAAGTCATTCTTTACATTTAAGTCTTATGGTTTAAGTGGGAATAGTGCCCTATTATAAAAAAACATTTGTGAAGGCTGTTGACATTTCTAACCGAAGCAATTCCTGCATATTTTAAAGGTTTTGATTCTTTAATTGCAACAATTATCTATTTGAGGTAAAATAACAAAAATTACTTATTCTGACCAAGTTCAATTACTGCAATCTAAATCTTTTCTAAAAAAAAAAAGAAAAAAGAAAAAATACATATTTACCTAGAAATATAAACAGTTGTTTAAAAACTTAAGATTTTCCACTCAAATGGAACCGTGAGTAACAATGCATTTGGGGAAGCAGCAGATTGCTTTTCAATACACAACCACAAAGATCTCACAGGGACAACATTAATGTACTGAAATAGATTAATTTATATACTTCCTTAGGTTGTGCTTACCTGTTGCTTTTTTGCAGCAGAACCTAAGGTGGAAGGTCTGGGAAGGCACTGTGAAGTATAAATAATTGCACTGTTTGCAATTAATAAAGATTTTATACCTTAAAATGAATCAAAATCAACAGCCTCCATTTTGTGAATGATAAAGAATCCAGTGAATTTAATGTTGCTCAGTTTAGTACATAATAAATGCACCATTCTGTAAGGTTATCTACAAAATACCATGCAAAATACCTGAACTATTAAACTTAATACCCTACACTAAAGATAGCAAATACTGTCCTAGCCTTTTTCAAGCTACCAGCATAAGTCCTAATTTTAAAAAGGATAAAAATAATTCCTTCTATTTCTACAGCACAATACATACATTGCTGATTACCTGAAAAAACTACTTCAGTTTTCAAGCCTTAACTTTTACTTCTCTGTGCAGCCACCCTAAAAAAATTTATTCTCAAAGCAACAACATGGTGTTCCAAAAATTAAAGCAATTAACAGTTATAGAATTATTTAAAACATACCTACATCACTACATATCCGCAAACTATCTGAAGACAAAGACAACTCTGTCTAACAAGTGGTTCTGAAGACTTCAATGTTACGATATGCATACTTTAAAACACTGAATGACAGCTGTCTCAGGAGTACTAATGAAAAAACTCTTACTCAGATAAACAGAAACATGATTTTCTTTAGCTACTGCTAAAAATTTCAGGAATACTTACCCACAAAACTCAGATTATGTGTATGTATTATAAGCAAACCTACGTTTCTGAATTAAGAAGCAATTATGATTTCCTAAGATACCAGCACTGTATTCCAACATAATATCACACAAGTACAGCATTTGCATTATGTGGAACATTGACAAAAAGATACTGTTGCAGTTCATCAATTTGTCATTCTGATGTACTTACAGTGCAATGCTCCTTGAAGGAACAATCAAGGATGATACACAGCACAGTCCTCCTCACCCCTATAGAGCTAGTTCTATACTGGCTGGATCAAACCTGCACTTCAACAGACAATGGCAAGACAGACTGTAGTGCATGTAGTCTAATATATGCAAAGAGCCAATAAATATGCAAAGAGCAAACATAGGATTTCAAGAGAATCAGCTTTTTAGCATGAGCATTAGAGCAATAAGAAGTTTCAAGTATATATAAAAAAATAATCAGTTGATTCAAATACTTGAATATTTACAAAAAGAAGTTATCTGCTCTGCAGGAAGTTCTCAACCACTCCCACCACTCAAACAAAACAGCGTTTTAAGAACAGATGCAATTTTTGTAACTACTATGCATTACCACATTGACTTTTCTACACTCAATTTTGAAGTGGACTACTTTAAACTGAAGGCTTAAGCACATTACACTTAAAATAAGTTTTATAACTAGTCTGAAAAAATCCATAAAATAGTTATGCAGGAACAGTTTTGAAGTATTCAATTAAAAACAAAAGTTATCTGTTATAGCAGCTGCACAGATCTGAAACAGTGGTCATGTATAAAAGGAAATTTCACTGTTAATGCAATGGAAGTATGCCAAAAGATCATCTTCTTAAACACATGCAGTTTTAATCAAGTAGAAAGAAAATTAAGGTATCAAGATTACTGGTGCTAGGCAGCAAAATACAATGAATGAAAGAGATCCTCCATCTACAGCTATTCTGCAAGAGGGGAAAAACATGCTAATGACAAGATTTTAAACTCAACAAGGTTTATGGGGGGGGAAAAAAACCCAACTCATTTGTGTACAGGTACCTTGATTCAGCGTTGCAAATCAATCCTATAACTGTGCATATACCCACATATCCAACTTACCGACACAGGAGGTTTCATATTATTTATTGTAAAGCACAAAACAGGCATTTTAAAAGTGATAAAGTATACATTGAAAAAGTACATTTATATCACAAAGCATTGACCACATAATTGCAAATACATTTGCTGGAATGTGTACATCTACACTAATACTAAAAACAAACCATTTTTTCATTTCTACACAGAAATATTACCTCCTATCAGTAGTGATAGATATTTTGTACATTTTCAAAAACACTATTTTTTTAAACCAAAATTAAGATCTTCATCAAGGCGTCTGCATCCATACATTTAACAAAGGTTTTTTCCCCCACACAATGAAGCAAATACTGTATTGTCCACTTCTTATTATTGGCCCTGTGCAGAAGAGATACATAAGAGATACACAAAAAGTTAAAGAAAATCCTTTAAATCGAGCTAACTCAGGAGTGAAGCCTTTAAGAAAGAAAAATTGGTTAATGTAAATGGTGGTGGCTTCTTGCATGGTTTTCAAAACCCTGGGAGGAGAAAGTTTTTCTTCTTCAAAAAAAAAAAACAATCACCAAACATATGGATAGATACAGAACTCAAGTTATCAGGTAAACAAAGTCATCTACTAATTATTCTGATAGCTATTTTGCTAGAAAAAAAGATGCATACTCCAAAGGAACAAAGCAGGAGACATGCAAAAAAAATATCTACAACCACTGAGACGGAAGCCAGCCAAAAACCACTTTAAGACTGTACCTGTGGTGCTGGAGGATGCTGTGGCATTCCCTGTGGACTTGTTTGAGCGTAGTACGCTGCCTGCTGCCTGTAGTACTCAGCCCACGCTGCACTGTAATCTGGCTGACCGCCCGGAGGAGCCCCAGCAGGGGCAGGAACAGCTTGACCTGCAAGTAATTAGAATTACACAGCTTTGTTGTTGCAATAGAAATGAGAAAATTTCAAGATCTCAGTGCCTGACAAACATCACCTAGAAATATTCCTCCAAGGCTTTTGAATAAACTTGTGGCTGCTTTCTTCAGCCTAAACACTCATTCTATTATTTTAATGTAATGATTCCCATGTAAATCAAAACTGAGGAACCATAAGGACAGTTTTTTCTGCCTCTTGATTCATAATCACGAATCACGTTTAAAGCCTGTTGACCTAAACAACATTTGAATGTGTAGCATTTGAATACACACCAAGAGGCAAAACATTTTGTAATCCACCTAGACTCATTTTATCTTATTTTACAGACTGCATTAATTAGCTCAGCAGATGCCAATTCATACACTTCCCCAATTCTGGCATCCTTTGTGCAATTACAAGGTTATTGCAGATTGTATTTTTCAAAAAGGCAGTAATTTTTGTAAACCTTTACTCCACCACAGAATACAGTCCTGAAACTTGCTTCTGCACTTTACAGAAATTCCAATCCTCTAGAAACAAAAGCATGTACAAACACACTCTCTCAGACAGCTCAGAATTACTGCTCCTTTCAACAAAATCAACTGACAGAATAAAATCCCAGAATAAAAACCAGTGACAGACTGGTATACAAGGACTCCACAGCATATTAAAAAACCAAGCGAAACAATCAAAGAAAATTACCGCAAACTTTTCAGTCATGCTGTTCTTCCACAGGAGATCTGTCACAGACATCTTTACTTCCTTTCCCCCCCAACTTCAGAAACATCAAAAACACCTCTCTTAGTACCACTACCTTCTTTACAATTTCTGAGAGGTGTTTTTGCAGTTATCACTACAAAATGTACTCTAAGCAAAGTAACACTCTCTATGCACTAAACATCGTCCAGACACACTTACAGGCACCCACAAAGAAGGGTTTTATACTTAGTGCTTCATTTGAAGTTTCCTGAACTTCCAAACCAGAACTTTTATTACCATGCTATGACACTTTTGAGTTACATACTTAACCCATTATTTTTCAAATCCGAAGTTCTACAGTTAGAATTAGGATACCACCCAAAACCATCACCTCTGCAGGCTTTTTCTGATACTTGAAAAAAAAAACCCCAAAAACCCAAACCAAACAGAAACAAACCACCACATCCCATCATCCTACAGGAAACAAACCCAAGCAAAATGCAAGCCTGCACCCTGTACAATTCCATGTGCACCCAACTGTCTATTCTGCTTTGAACAAAAAGGGGCAGCTTCCACAGGATGAGGGCTGATAGTTTTCAATCCTACCTGAAACCACCTCACCTTTTATTTGAATACAAGACCACTGAGTAACTTTCTGAGGAACATGAGTATCAAAAATTCTAATGAAGTGTTTTCTAGGATGTCAGGTTGATTTTGTTTGGTTGGGTTTTTTGAAAACACTTTAACAAAGAAAATTCACATGAAGAATCTTAGCTATTCACACTACTCCTACACGTGTAATCTTCTAATCCTCTCAAAAACATGACGTGTGAGCAGAGAATGTGAGTACGTGGTGAAGCACTATCCTGAAAGCCATTGAAATACAACCTTCCATTTTCCAACTGTCTTTACAACTTAGTTTTTCTACTTACATTGTAGGTAAGCTCTGAAAGTCTATCCATCTTTATTTGGGCTTATATAGTAAAGGAATTTCTAGAAAAATTTAGATTTCTTCAAAGCTTTAGCACTGTAATCACATTTTACAACCTGTAATTTACCACATTTAAAAACTTACAATTTACACTTCTGATCAATTATTTTAACAAAAATTATCTTTAATATGATTACAAATTATCTGAGGATACACTCTTCCCAAGTTCACCATTACTTCGAGATAATAACTGTATGTACCAATTACTGTCAGCACAACTGAATGTCAAAGAAAAGGGATTTTTTGCACATTATTACCCAAGAACCTTTGCACATTCAGCCAACTATGTCAAGGCACCACTGAAATTCAAGTAATATATCAAATATAGGAAATTTAACATTGACTCAAAGATGTCAAATTGGACTTCTGTCCTGTAATGGGTATTTCAGGTGCATCATTTCCTTAACTGCGAGTAGTTCTGAACCTACATATGGAATTCAGCAATTTAGTCAAAGCTTCCCTTCATTGTAGAAGGTGCACTGAAGCAGCACCTGCTTGTTAATATCAAAATTCAGTGGCAACACTTACAGATAAGACTGATGAACTCCATACAAAGGAAATATGAAAAACCTCCCCTTTAAGGAGGGCTGAGAAAGGAAATGCCAGCAGATTTTACAACTGAACATTATCAAGAGTGATTCTAGTAAAAGCAAACTGTTTTGTTTCTTCTTTCCCACTACAATGCTGAGGAATCTTTTAAAAAACACTTCCACTATTTTATTATGGAATCCTCTAACTGTATGACAAGCCCACAGTATATGGGAATGACTTTAAACAATAAATTTACAAATTTCAATAGTGACATATAGATCATTTACTAAAATACGCCTTCATGTTTAAAGGGAACTGTTATCCATAAGAGACTTTTTGGAGTATTTGCTACTCAAAGCAGTAGACCCTGAAACAAGGGTCTGAAAAAGGAGATGGACTTTGCCACTGTATTTCTGAGTCAGAAAAAAGGTTCACTTTCAAGTCACTGTTCACTGAAAAATACAGTGAAGTGTTGTCTGTGATTAGCAGAGTCGTATCACACCAGTAGGAAGCTACTTTGAAAACAGTATCATTGTTTGGATGGGCATATGCAGGAGTGTTTTAGCATTTTCAGATCACTTATACTTGACTAAGTATTAGAAAATTCAAAACACCAATTTCAGTATCACGGGCAACTTGTTCAGCTCAGTACTGTAACCCTCAGAAGCTTGCCACAAGGATTATCAAGAGAGTTTTCAACAGCAAAACCAGCAAAACAGCAGAACTGATAGGGCTCAACAATTCTGAGTTTCAGTTCAGTTCTCCGTAACAATGTTTGGTGAAATCATCTGTGTTGTGAAAACTCTGAGTCATTAAAGAGCAAGGGACTTGTAATTCCCATCCTTTGGCACAAGTTAATGGGGACAGAAGATTACAGTACTATAGGAAGCACAAATGGTACTGGAGAGCCTGAAGACCACATGAACGTGCTGTTGGACAACCTTCCTGCCCATCAGATCTACTGCTTAACATGGTTAATGAGGTGGGGAAAATCACCACCATTGAGCATGACATCAACTCCAACTGAATTCCTCTTTTCTAAGTGGCTCTTGAGAAATGGCTTCTACCACATCAAGATTCTGCAGCAAAAAGTTCTCATGATTTACACAGTCAAGTTATACAGGTCCAGCCATCAAGAACTCTCCTTCAGGCAAAGAATTCAATCCGAACTAGAAAAAGAAATTAAGATGAGAACTGTCCTTGTGTTTTTCCTCTTAGTTGATTGTCTTGGCACTTTTTACATTTTGCATTTTAAGACCAACTATTTTTATCTCCTGATGTATTTTTTTGGCTCACACTCTATTGCTCCCATAAACTCTATCCCAACACCTTGTAACTAGCTATTATTTAATCTGACCAAGTGCAAGACTAGTGCAAGCCAGACTTTCCTTTCCAAGATAGCAAATTAGAAAGACGGCAGAGCCCCTGCCAACAAATTACATTATTTAAAAAAAAACAGTGAAAACCACCCACAACTTTGCATTTTAAAATGTGAGCCAAACTAACAGAGAGTGAACTAAAAAGAAATAGCTAAATGAAGCAGGAAGAAGACAAATGGAAAGGCCTATCATCTTAGAAATCATATGTTTGGGAGCTGTAATTTTCTTAGTCTGATACATAATTCTTGAACTAGATAATTATATATTTTCTGTTCAATTCATCACTTATGCTGTCCCAAAATAAAGAATAAAGGTAGTTATGTCTTGGCAAATAATTACCAATACAGTGGAAGGCTCGTAAGAGGAATTAAGCATGTTATTAATCTTAAATCTGAATGCTTTTAATATTCCATGAGAAAACTGAGTGCAGTTGGAACATGGCAAAACAACCACCAAACCCTCGCACGCAAACAAAGATACATCCCAAACAGGATGCTGCTGTATTTCTGGTCAGAGATACCTGGGAAAGCACTGGCATTTGTAAGCCCACTGGTGCTCAGTATCCAGACCTCCACCACCTACATTATCCACAGCAGGACACCATGGACATGACAACATGACCTGCAGGACATTACCATGATTTAAAAGGCAATGGCACCTTCCGCCAGGGCATAAAACTCACACACTCTTTCCTTATACAGAAAACAATGAAATAATCAACTTAACCAGCACATTCATTTCATTTTTATAAAAAAAGCTACCAACAACATATAACTCGCAGTTTAAACACAGGTCTAGAGTACTGCAAAGAAAATGCTATTTAAAAAAGGGCACAGTAGAAATGAAAGCTAATTATGATACTTTAGTAACCTGAAACACAGAAAACAAGTTACAAAAAAAAAAATGTATACGTAATCTGAAGAGAATTGGGAATTAACTACCAAACACGAAAAACAGCAGCTACATAAAGTAGATCAAAGCTGAACTTCAAAACTTGGGAAATATACTTTTAAATACTCAGATTGAAATATTTAAAAGATGTTGTTTCCCAATGGTCAAAGACATCTCATTAAGTCTGGAGCATTTTTGCAAACTTGATTATTAGCCTGAGTACCATGAAATGTTGAAAAACAACACAAAATTGAAGTCTGTTCTCAGCAGTATTTGGTTCAGAACACATGACTGTGCGTTTTTATTTTTTTGGGGTAAAAACCCCATTTCATCCAGCAAAATATGCAAGTCTCCTAAAACATTCCACTAGGAATATGGAAGAGAAAAAACAATAGAAAAAAACCGTGGACACTTACCCATTTTTTTGTAGTACTCCTCCCAGGCCTTGGTATAGTCAACCTGCCCTGCTGGTGCTGGATTTGGCTGATCTCCTGAATTACATTAAAAACAGTCAACTAAAACTACTGGGGTTTGTTTCATACATAACCGAAATAATCAGCTGAAATTTTCAGTAACAGTCCCACATGACATCACTCAAATCTGACACTATAAACCTTTGTGGTACAAGCTACTACAAATACAAACTACTAGTAAAAAAGGCACGTTTTCAAGATTCAGGAAGTGCGTACCACTAGCAATACAAAATACCAAAATTCAAGTGGTAAGCCTCACCCAGGCACAAAAATTAAAGTAACACAACTAAATACCACAGCTGTAATTGTCCTAAACCCACTGGAAATGATGCAACTGTTTAAACAAATGACAATCAACAGCTTAGCTCATTACATTTTTATTTATGACGGCTCTGTGTAGTTATTAAGTCAGCCCACATTGCAGCAAAATTCTCTTTGGAGTATATTCCAAGATAAATACATTACTCTCCTTTCTGCTGAAATTAAGAAAAGCAATATTGAAGACTATAAGCAATAGTTTCCCAAGAAAACCACCTACTTAAAATAAATTTACCCCATATATGAAGACAACAATAAAAAATAATGGGGTATTTACACCTCCAGCAATGAAACTGTCCATTTCACTCAATAGCTACCTTGTCCATTAGTTTGGGTTGTAGCTGGTCCACCAGGAGGGGCTGCAGGTGGTGGCTGTGCTTGCTGCTGATAATAATGAGCATAATAAGCTGCCCACGCTGCTGAATTGGGATCTGTTCCTGGCTTACCTATGAAAACAGAACATAAGCATTTATAATAGTACTACCATGAACAGAATGCTGTCCTCAATTAATCCTGTCCTAGGCATTCTTATTTTCCTCCAAGGAAAAATGCATCTAAACAAAAGATCTATGTACATCCTTTAAGTATTTTTTCTCTCTAGCATAAACTTTTGATCAGGTTTCAGACCAACGTACTGTACAAAGTGTACTTTCACAGAGCTGGTGACATAAAAATAATTTTAGAACCCTTACTACTATCGCGTCACTTATTAATCTTACATGTGATAAACAGCAACAGATTTTTCAAGTTCATTTAAACAGTCATGTTAATAAATGGTAGCAGCAATGAATCATTCTAGCACCAAACGGTTTCAGTGGTTTTACTTTTGTTAGAACCTCACGCTAATGACACTGGCACCGGTGGAGGAGGCATGCCAAATACATATTTCTGAAACAGAAGAATACAAAACTTACTAGGTATTTGCAATGCTTGTCAGTTAAACTTTAAGGTAACAGTAAAATAGAGAAACACACAGCATTTTAAGCACCTGAATCCCCATACATGACTATTAAGCATCACTGTTTACTTACAGCTTTTTAGTATAAAAAATAATAGAAACAGTTGCATCTTCTGCATCTATCTCCATGGTTCCTTATTTTTATCTACATCTAGGTAGGCCAATGATGCTGTTTCCTAGAGTTTTATTTCTCTGTTTTTCACATATAGCCTTTAGGAATGGCTTATTCTTGCTGAATCACAGATTGATTATATTACCAGATTGGCAATCCACAATACCTGAAAATCTACTATTAGAGAAGATGATATGTTTTACACAACCAGCATATTATTTGCAAACAGTATTTGCAGTCTTAAAGAATAAAAGTATCTGCAAAGAAACGCAGCCAACTGAGGAGAGAATTTCACAAAAGGACATGGAAACAACCGATACTTTAGAATAACTACACATGGGAACAGAAATATAATCCTCCCTAAACACGAAACAGATAAGGCAGTGAATAATGGAAGATTAAGAAATCCTCTGAAAAAGGCATTCAAGAAGAAATCCACAACAAATTAATGCTAAATGAAATCCTGTGACAAAAGTCAGATGTAACCACTTCAAATGCATACAGTTATCAGTATACAGAAAAAAAATGTTAATACACTACTTCCTGTTTTAAATTACACTGCTTCCATCAATAATAGTGGACTTAAACTAACGTGTACTATAGTCTAACGTTACCTGCAAATATCAAATAAGCCACTGCTCAATTCCCCCCCCTCCTTCCCCTTAGCTACTTTACTGTAGAGTAGAAAAACACAGAGCTGGATTAATTAAATTTCCAAAGAAATCTGACAGTAGTAACTAGCTCCACTTTCACATGACAAGGGCAAGCATGGCTCTGGAGAAAGCACCTCTGAAAAAATACTAAAATAACCCATTTGTTACACTGGAATGAGTAACTAAGTGAAAACTGTAGAAAATTCATCCAAAGAAATGCTAGTCAAAAGGAACACCAACTTCAACTGCACATACGACAACTTCATTAAATTTTCAAGAAAAGTATTTATCGAAAAACAGTTACAGAATCATCAAGATGACATCAAGAGAGTATTTGCCATTTTTTCTTACACAGCCTTTGTGTAGATAAATAACTTTATAAAAAATAAAGGAGGTGGTGTGAAAAAGGCTGTAACATTCTAGCAGTGGTTTTGCATTAAATAGTTTTGCTGTGCTGAGACCAAGTCACTTTGAATCATTCTATTTCTAAATAACATCAGCAGGCATTTTTAAATACTGAACTGAATTCATGCAGAGCTACCTTGTACAGAAGTTTGGAACTAAAACCAGCAATGGTTCTTTGCAACGACATAACATGATACATACATGTAGTCCCCTTCTCCACTAACAGATCCTATGTCGGGAACACAGGCGATCAGAAAATATTTGTTGTTTATAATAAAAATAAAATTGAGACCTTTTGGCTCACGATTTGAGGAAACTCTACCTCAAACAAATGAGGTACAACAGACTCAAGCATCTAGCCTTACCATGCCTTCTGTGGCTGATGTTCCATTTCCCCATATCCTCTAGTCCAACCAAAGGACGCAAACTTAAAGAAAAGCAGGATACTACAACTCTGGAAGTTGTAATTAAGTAAGAACTCCCAGTCTTGACAAAGATAAACAGAAATAGAAGAAACAGATTCTACAGAGATGGGTTTCAGAAGAAAATATGAAACGATTAAAAGCAAAAGCTCAAAATACACAACCCTAACTACTTTTACTGTTTTAATGGCAATTCACCAAGGTTTTAGCCCCCAAATGGGACTCAACAAAATACATTTGTGTATCAGACTCTTGAAAGTAATTCTAATGGAACAAAACCTAGAAACATTATAGCCTTAACTGTAAAAAGACAGAGCAGTGAAGACTGTTTAAAATAAAATGCAAAGTAATTTACTATTAGAGAAGGACATCTTCAATAAAGAACTTTATGCAAAAACATCAACTGAAAGAAAACTGAATTGCACAAAATCAGAGAACCAAGACTTGCAAAAAGTATCATAAATAGTGATGCAATATCAATAGCACTAGCAAAAAAGCATATTCCAACTGTAACAAATTTCAACATCTCACAAGCCACATACGGAAAGTGCAAAACATAAGTAAACTGACAATCAGTCAAGAAAAAGCCAGAAAAATAGGAGTTTTATGAGTGTAACACAAGTAAACTGTACAATGCATATATTTGTAAGGACAGAATGGATGTGCTTGAAATATACCCACACTACAGTACAGCTGTGCATTTCTTACCTGGATCTGGTGGGTTTGGTGGCTGCCAGTGTGGATAAGCATTTCCCCATCCCTGTGGAGCATATGGAGCTGGAGGCCCACTGTAAAAGATCCAAGTCATACACACACAGTGAAAGCCGGTCCCAGGGTCACCTTACAAAGAAGGAAGTCAGATGAAGCAATACTTACTGAGGTGCAGGACCAGGAGGGCCTGGATTATAAGGAGCTGGATTATATGGTCCCATGGGAGCACCAGGACCTGGTGGCCCAGGAGGTCCATGTGGGCCAGGAACAACACCATGGGGACCATGGGGAACAGGTGGACCCAACGGATTCACCGGGCCCTGTAACAAGGGTAGCACAGAGATAAAAATGTACCTTGAGGTTCTCCCGTTTTCCAGGAATTTAAAAGCATTTATCTGAACACTCAAAGAACATCATCTAACAGGTTTGACTGGTTTTAAATAAAGACAGTTTCCTGCAGAAAACAGGCTTTTAAAAGTTTGATTAGGCTAAGGACTAGTTAAATGCAGCTGCGGCAGTAACAGTAACTAAAAAAATTGCATTTGTTTCAGTCCCTTCTTGAGGAAGTGATAGATTTTACAAAAAACCCATGGATTTTTTGACAAGTTGCACTAAAAACTCCACACTCTAACAACAGTATCAGTTTTAAAATAAATCAATATACCTAAATCTGACTAACTAAACATGCTTGTAAGATCAGGCATAAAAAAGCCACTAGTGAATTTGATTACATGCACACATATGCAAACGAAAGTGAGTGAAACTGAAGGTGTAACTTGGATTAGAACTTTACCTAAACATACTGAGACTTTGAAAAACAAAACACAGTTTAGTATCACTGGTATGTAATATCCTGTGAACTTATCGAACTTTTCATATGCACAAAACTGGCATTTTCAAGAACACCCCATATGATGTTGAAGAGATCAACTGTTTCCATTCCAAGAGTTTGTTATGTTTATAATACTTGAAATCCAGATTACCCTTATTAATCAATTTATTATCTGATTAAATTAATCTGGGAAGTGAAAGGATAGAGAAGTATCCACAAAGGAGACTTGCTTTCAGCTCTGTTTAGCTCTAATAATTAACAAAAAAGCAGTTAGACACTCACTCCAATCTTTTCTTCTATAAGTTGTCGTGCATAATCTATTTGCTGGGGTGTTCCACGGATAGTAAACATCTTCATGTTTGGATCCGCATTAGGTGGAGGATTTCTCTGAAGTTCTATTCTAGCACCAGACTGTTGGCTTATACTTTTAATAGTTTCACCACCTATGACACAACATAGTTTTTATGACATGCATTAAAGCAAAAAAACCTGATTCAAATCAAAGAAAGTCAACTGCATGGAAGCTGAAAAGACATGAAAAGGCACCTATTCTTAAGAGCCGTTCAAAAACATTCTAACAATTTAAAAAAAAAAACAACTCTTCAGTGTAATGGTAAGAATGGTAAGAAACTAGTAAAACAAACTATTTTTTTAAAATTAAAGGCCACAAAAATGTCACTCAGAAACAACAGCAAAGAATTCCTACAACCTTGTCTGGATTTTTCCATTTATGTCAACATTTAATATTAGACATGAATAACAACTGACACACATGGTTATCAGTAAATACAAACTTAAAACCCAACCTCCATATAAAGGGGTAAAGAAGACCAAATGACAAAAAAGCCCCACAGAGGCTGACAAGGTATTTAAGTCCACAATTTCTTGCAGTGCACCAAAACCAGAAAGTTAAATTCCCTGAACTGGCTCCTTCTCTTACAGGATCCAGAGAAGTTATATGTATGATAAGTACACACAAAGTCTTCTTTAACAAATTAAAAATTTTTAAAAAATTACAAAATCACAAAATATTCTGAGTTGGAAGGGACCCAAAAGGATCATGGACTCCAATTCTTATGTGAAACACTCATAGAGGGACTGAACATACAACCTCTGCATTATTAGCATCACACTCATCACACATCTCCATAGCATGGCATTTGTCCAAACAGAAAAGTTGAGTGGTTTTTAAAGTAACATATAAATGTACGTATATAAGATATATTGCCTTTTCCAATGATTAATCCAGTTTTGCCAGTAGGGACAATAAAATTGAACTCCTGTAATCCACCAGGAGGCCCCATGTTCCAGTTGCCTTGGCCTCTACCCCTTCCTCGACCACCAGGTCCTGGTCCCCCAGGGTTACCAGCCTAAAAAGAAGCAGCAACAAATCAGCATGTGCTACAAAATTACTGCAAACAAATAATGCAAACAGGTTACATGGCATCATTTGTTAAGAAAAAACTGATTCACTACTCAGACAGTTTTGGTAGTTAAAGCAGTACCTTTTACGGAAGGCCTAAATTACATTTTAAAAAATGTTCTGTACAATTCTGCATATGAAAGATGAAGGAGGAAAGGATACAAAAGAAAGCAGAAAGTTTCACATGCACAAAGACGTAATTTTTGCCTGCCTTCTGTAAATGCAGCAGTATGGCTCATCTAACAATTAGCTTTTAAACACTGATTACAACCAAGTCAGAATATATTAGCTTTTAACACAAAAAACAAGCAGCAGCTCTAAAATCAGCCACATCAAGAAATGCCATGACTTTGAATCAGTACTGTCACTTGCAAAACAGTAAATGTAAAAGTAAACATTCGTATTCCAGACCAAACTTTGAAGAAGATTCAAATGGCATAACTGAATTATTTTCTATAGTTACACACACTTTTTGAAAATTTTGGGTCTTTCCAAAAGGTGGGCAGGAGATTTTAAACACTCAACGTTACCCAACCTGTACACTGCGAAGGAGATCTGTAATAATTTCTGCAGCATGCTGACATCTGTCAGGAGGCCCCGTGATCTGGGCTATTCTATCTGGAGTTGTTCCATCATCTGGAATAAAAATGAACTATTCCAGTATATGCAATTCAGTAAATTTACACTAATTCACAGAAACTTATGAACATGTTACAGACCTGGCTTAAACTGGATCCTAACACCAGCATCATTCTGGATCTTTTTAATCATCTCTCCATTTCTTCCAATTACAATACCTACAGCAAATCGTGGTATTGGAACCTGGAAAAAAACCCAAACAACAAGATGTTGATGACACAGATATTCCCAAAAAATCCACACAATGAAAGGGTTAGAATTAGTTAGAGTTGTAAACTAGGGCAAGATCAATGCCACTTCAGGCTTTTTCAAGGAAGAATTTTTTAATATCAAGTCACAAGCATAGCACATACTGGACTAAAGTATCAAACAAAGTGATCCTATGCTTTAAAAGTTCTCATAGTGGTAGCAATTCCAGTGGATATTATGCTTTTCAGAATTAAAAAAAAATTAAAAAAAAAAAATTATGCAGTGTCTAAAATGCAGATTCTAGCAGATGAAACTTTAAGCCTCTCCCCGATGAATAGTTACTAGCTTGTGACTTGCATCAACAGGTGGACTTGAACATCCCTCTGTAAAGGCCAAAGTCCAATTTCAATAATGCTATACTATTATATACTTGGCCATAAAATTTACTTGCTCATTTGATAAACTCCAGCTACTTGAAATTGTTTGTAACTGCTGGCAATGTAAAGTGAACGCCGCACATCATTCAGTGTCGTAAATTCAGTGATGATCGAGCAATACTTACACGCCACAATCACTTTTGAAATCTGGTTTAAAAGCTTTCAGAGGTATTACCCAGCTTAACATTTTAAAGTTAACATCTCAAAATACAGTGAACAAGTTTTTCAACCATGCTTACGTCTATCCCTTCATTTCCTCCTATTCTTGACCCATATTCGTTGCGCACCTCTCTAAAGCCACCTTGATCACGAATTAACTCCAGCACCATTTCCTTGGCTTGCTAAAAGAAAAATGAAAGTTCATTTAGGTACTGCAACATCAGAACAGATTTGAAAATGCTTTGAATTGTGAAGAACTCCTTACCTGAACTTTATAAGGATCTCCAGTTATCCTAAGGGGCTTGTCTGCACCAGTGTTCTGTGGACCATCTTGAATCATGACCATTTTGACGCCTGCCCGCTCCTATTTGACAAAAGGGAGGTCATACCCACTCATATCCAGATTCAGTACTATCATATTTTAAAAAAGATACACATATACCTGTAATTGTTTAATTGTCTCTCCACCTTTCCCAATAACTAATCCTGCTTTACTTGCTGGAATCATAATTTCTTGGACTGCATTTCCAGGTCCATCACCATGATGAAATCCAGGTGCAGGTCTTCCCTTTTCAACTATCTGATCAAGTAATCTTTTTGCTGACCTGTGAAAGAAAATACATGTTTATAAATATTTATTCCTGCAAGTATCACTTGCCCACACCTATTCTGCTTGGAAATATTTTTAATTTGAAAAGTTTCTGTAAAAGAATTATGATTACTATCACTAAGAAACATGAAGCAAACTCAATCAATCTGCAAAAGTAACTTAAGAAACTAACTGCAAAATAATAAAACCATCCCAATACCGAAATACAAAAGGTGGTCCTTTACCAAATACATTTAACGAAGTTACCTCCTCAAGGTCCCTAAACGTAGTTACACTCAAAGCTTAACTCAAAACAAAAGCTGCTGCTTGATTCAGCACGCAAAGTAAGGACACTTGTAACCACTATTGCAACAGTGGACAAAAGCAAGTATATATTCACCACATGTGTTAGGTTAGCTGCCATCAGGGTGAAATCATGACTACAGTCCTGACATCAGTTAAAAATACTTACTGAACAGACTCTGGTGTTCCAGTTAGCATACATGATCTTTCAGGCAGGCCTCCACTATCTGCAGTCATAAAATTAAACCAGCTTATCAGTAGTGTTAAGTCAGAAAGAGGTTATGAAATTTATCATAATACGCAAACTACTGCAACTTCATATTCCATGAAGTAGAATAATCAGTGTATCCCATTTTGCATTTCTTTAGCCCATCATAGCCATGATTAGCACAAAAAAATTAAACTACACCTTAAATGAAGGTTGAAGCAATTAGAAGCCATGAGCAATCTTCTGGACTTCCTACCAACCGCCCCCTCCATTCCCCCAGACAGACAAGTTAAAATCCCCCCTCCAAGTAGTTACCGGGTGCAATCTGTATTTTACAGCCAGACTCTTGCTGTATGCGTGAGATCTGCTCTCCGCCTCTGCCAATTACTTGGAGAAAGAAAATATAGGAAGATTATTTGTATGAACAGCATCTTCTACCATCCCTCACCATACTACAAGACCACACCCATACTACTTACTGAATCCAACCATCCCATCTGGAACTTTGTACTCCTCTGTCATCACAGACCTACAGACAACGTTAAACAAAAGACAATGACCATCCAGAGACCAAACCAGCGTAACATTTATATATATCCTCCCATTAAACTAAAGCAAGCTACTGCCCCCACCATCACCCTGGCTTACTTGCTTCCCATTACCTTTGGAAGTGATTATGCAAGCACAGTTCTACATAAGGTGACAATACACAGAAACAAACACAGAAGGTTCACATGTCATACAAATCAGCCAGAAGTTTTCTTTCACCCTCTTTATTAACAGACGTGCAGTACAGAAAAGGCTACTGTAGCATCCTAAGCTTCATCCGTATATCCATCAAAGGATGCTGAAAATTTTGGTATCTCAGAACTGTCCATGACATAATACTAGTTAGATCTCATTGTTTAGGTAAGAAATGAGTGAAGAAAACAACGAAGTTGTAACAAACGTAGGTAATACTCTATATCAAGTTCGAATTATTTTATTTGGTTTTAGGTCATTCAGCTTTGCTTTTTGTTTACAAGATGGCATCACTCCCTTTCTCTTCAGATCTGCTTCCGACTTCTGGCTATGCTATCTATGCTAAAGTAGTAAAAACCAGCCAACACATTTTCCTTTTATTAAGCTTGGTCCACAGCCTAGGCTGTGGAGAACGGAAGAGACAGCAATGTAGGTACATTTTAAGTGTCTGACTTGAGACTTGCTGAAGCTAAATTTCAACAGATCACACAAAGACAGAATAAATGCTTCAATGATACCACTTATTCAGAAAAATTGCTTGAAACTGCTTTATTTCAGTAAAAATCCTACACAAGACGTAGTCTAATTCTTACCTTTGTTGCTGATGCATCGGTGGTAGCTGATTTCCAAAAGCTATAAACAAACATTGTTAAAATTAAATTCAAACAAGTGGACTAATTTACAACTAAGCTTCTCTTTTGGTAACAAAACTCAATTGTATCAAACTTTTGTCAAAGTTCACTTTTAAGAAGAGTTATCAAAAGGTTTAAAAACGATAAAGACTCATCTGTTGCTACCACCACTGTCAGTTTTACAAGCAGACTCCCACTGCTTCAACAAAGGAAGACATAAACCCCCAGCCATTTTTTGGATCTCACTTAGCCAAGTGCCACCTACCAGAACACTTTCAAACTGTTGTTCTGACAATGTTACACTTGTTTAGGTTTTTTGGCAACAAAATAAAAATTACTTACAGTCATTCTGGGGAGCAACTTTCTTAGCATCTGGTTGATCTGCAAAATTAAGATTTTTAAAATTTTTTTTGCCAAGCAATTCAAGAAATGTTTAAACCTTTTAGTGTGAATTGTAAATTTCCAGTGTATTTTAGCCCCCCCTTTTTTTTTTTCCTTTCTTTCTTTTTTTCTCCTCCAATTTCAGGGAGTTGATCATCTGAATAAAAGAAAGAATTTCACAAACACTCAGCACTTGGTTAGTATAGCTGAAAAGATGTTAGGTTTTTCCATGTATCTATTCAGTTTAACAAAAGGCAGCTTTCAGAACGCACTGTATGTAGATAGCTCACAGATACCCAGTCACTGAAACCCAACTAAGACAAGGAACAAAGTTGAGCTTTGTTGGCTGGTCAAGCTAATGATGCTTCTATAGTAAAAAAGAAAAAAAAAATCAAATCCATAGAAAAATCAACAATGACTTAAAAAAAAAAAAAATCTGACAATGACCACAAATCTAGACCAAACATCTGAAAATACAACAGTACCACATGGCAATGCAATCTGAATCTGAATGTTGATATGAAATCCCTATCCAAATATCAAGCATTTCATAGCATAAAACTTCAAAAAAAAAGCAGATTCAAAGCAACTACATCACTACCGTCCAAATCCTGTCTGTACAGTAGAGAAATAAAATGCATCGTTAACCTATATCTGAAAAGGTAAGACTTCAGATGCTTCCTTCCCACCCCAAAATAAAGGCTATATGAACCACGATAATTTATGTGCAGCAAAAACTCAGACACATATTCCAAGAAATATTTGTGTCAATCCAGAAAGATCCACTAGTTTATGTCATGTTTACATACTAAACACAGGTAATAAATAAAAATTCCTGCCTTTAAAAGGAGAGGGCATTCCCTCCCAGTGTGTTGTACTGCTCGGACTTGTCCAAGAGCCATCTACACATAAAATAAAAAGAATACATTACATATATCATCTGAAGCATCATTAGCTCATTTTTGTATATTAAAAACCTCACCTTTCATACAAAAAAACCCTTTATTGTAGGACACAAGAACTCCTGATGTAAAGCCTTAGTTACGTTCTGTAGACTGAGTTTCAATCCTCTTAAAGGAAAAAAAAGGCATTTCTCTTTTGTGAGACCTATGAGAACATTTCAGCAAGCTCAGAGATTTCTTCCTGTAATTTAGCTAGCACTTTGTGGGTATATTAAACATATCAAACCCTGTTAAGTTCAAAGTAGCTGCTCTGTAAGAGACAGTAGACGACACACACATTTCAGGAGAAAACTTTACTGCAGTGTAAGGCAAATCCAAAAAGCTACACGTCAAGATTTAAATATGATCTTATCAGGGTTCACACACGCTGTAGGCTGAAATATTAGACTATGCAAAAGTGTCTTTAAAGTAGAAAATTTACTCTTCTGTGTTTTTTTAAAGTCCTATGCTTTTACAATGAAATGCATTAATACTTTTGCTTGAAACAGTGAAGTAACAAAGTTAATGAAACAATCAAGCTTCAGGAGCACTTCCTGCTCTAATTGTAATTTACAAACTGTAACCAATCCCACGCAACCATAGAAGACTTCAATGACACCTGCACAGGCATTTTGCAGCCTGAATATTTCTGTCCCTTTCCCCAGCATGCATTCTTCTATTTGCAGCATTTAAACCACATTTAAAATATTGTAAAACATGCTTACATTCACTTCAGGTTAGAGCACAACGGTTTAAAACAAACTTTCCCACTAAACTGAAAATGAAAAAGTATGTAATGATCTATGAGGGGAACAAAATGTTTTAATGCTGTGCTATGGGAAAAAAAACGAATCCACAAACAAAAACACCACCTGCAGTCTTTTTCGCACAGTGGCNCATCACTACCGTCCAAATCCTGTCTGTACAGTAGAGAAATAAAATGCATCGTTAACCTATATCTGAAAAGGTAAGACTTCAGATGCTTCCTTCCCACCCCAAAATAAAGGCTATATGAACCACGATAATTTATGTGCAGCAAAAACTCAGACACATATTCCAAGAAATATTTGTGTCAATCCAGAAAGATCCACTAGTTTATGTCATGTTTACATACTAAACACAGGTAATAAATAAAAATTCCTGCCTTTAAAAGGAGAGGGCATTCCCTCCCAGTGTGTTGTACTGCTCGGACTTGTCCAAGAGCCATCTACACATAAAATAAAAAGAATACATTACATATATCATCTGAAGCATCATTAGCTCATTTTTGTATATTAAAAACCTCACCTTTCATACAAAAAAACCCTTTATTGTAGGACACAAGAACTCCTGATGTAAAGCCTTAGTTACGTTCTGTAGACTGAGTTTCAATCCTCTTAAAGGAAAAAAAAGGCATTTCTCTTTTGTGAGACCTATGAGAACATTTCAGCAAGCTCAGAGATTTCTTCCTGTAATTTAGCTAGCACTTTGTGGGTATATTAAACATATCAAACCCTGTTAAGTTCAAAGTAGCTGCTCTGTAAGAGACAGTAGACGACACACACATTTCAGGAGAAAACTTTACTGCAGTGTAAGGCAAATCCAAAAAGCTACACGTCAAGATTTAAATATGATCTTATCAGGGTTCACACACGCTGTAGGCTGAAATATTAGACTATGCAAAAGTGTCTTTAAAGTAGAAAATTTACTCTTCTGTGTTTTTTTAAAGTCCTATGCTTTTACAATGAAATGCATTAATACTTTTGCTTGAAACAGTGAAGTAACAAAGTTAATGAAACAATCAAGCTTCAGGAGCACTTCCTGCTCTAATTGTAATTTACAAACTGTAACCAATCCCACGCAACCATAGAAGACTTCAATGACACCTGCACAGGCATTTTGCAGCCTGAATATTTCTGTCCCTTTCCCCAGCATGCATTCTTCTATTTGCAGCATTTAAACCACATTTAAAATATTGTAAAACATGCTTACATTCACTTCAGGTTAGAGCACAACGGTTTAAAACAAACTTTCCCACTAAACTGAAAATGAAAAAGTATGTAATGATCTATGAGGGGAACAAAATGTTTTAATGCTGTGCTATGGGAAAAAAAACGAATCCACAAACAAAAACACCACCTGCAGTCTTTTTCGCACAGTGGCCATATTCCACAAAAAAAAAAAAAAAAAGCAGCAGGAACGAGGGCGTACCTCCATCCTCAAGAGGTCTTTTCTGCCCTCCATAACCGTAGTCGTTTGAATTCATTGATGTGCCAGCATCTCCTCCAATTTTCGCTGCAATCTAAACAAAAGATAGCTGTGAGCCAAGAAAAAGAAAATAATTCGGCCCAAATTTATTCCAGGCCGTCTAGAAGATTTCAGGGATTTAAACAACGCACAGCAAAATGACCCCAAATAACTAAAAGCCAAAAGCAGCTGTGCTCAGAGAGGTTTTCTTTAACGTTTTAAAGACTTGTGCTCGTCCTCCAACACTACAGCCTCCCAAATTTTCCTCACATTGAAAAAAAAAACCAACGAGAAGTTGGCCTTTAAACACCAAACACTTTTTCCTACACGAGGATTTTCTTTCTCTACGCGTTCACGCAAAACACTGTGGTGCCTCACAGCAACGCCTCACCGGCCAAACAATTTCAAAATCTGACTACACCGCGTTTTAAAATACTGCCAAAACCGCGACCGCTTATTAAGAGACGAGGCGAACATTTCGCCCGAGAAGCAATGAAAACATCGCCTGTGGTGCAGAAGCTGCAAATAAAACTGCGGGATAAAGAGCTTCCGCAAGGGCCGTCGTTCCGCAGGCCGCGGCGCTGCCCAACCGGTCCCGGCAGGCCGCGGGCGCCGCAGGCGCCACAACACGGCCCGCGCCGCGGAGCCGCCGCCCTCCTATTCCTCCGCCGGGCCGAGCCCGATAACGCGCCGCTACTCGCCCGCCGAGATTTCGTCTCCCCGCCGTCGACGAGGGAGCCCGCGGTTCCGCTCCTCTCACCGCCGAATCCGCTCGGCCGAGCCCGGCACTGCTCGCGGGCGATGGCGGAGCGGGGCCACAAATACCTCGCGGCCCAGGGCGGGCAAGTGGCGCAAAGGGGGCGTGGGGATAGGACAAAGCTCCCCCCAATACACATACACTGGCCGAGGGGCCCCCGCTCCCCACAGCCGAGCGCGGCGAGGGCGCAGCCCGCTCCCTGTTCCCACGGCTCCGACACCGCGGCCTCTAGGTCCCGGGACCCCATTGATTCGATGGAGCCACACACACACACCTGCCTAGCCCTCTGCAACGCGTCTTTAAAGGCATCGTTCACTCCTCCAGCCCCGCCGCCGCCTCCCCCGGGCGCGCCCGCGGCAGGAGGGGGCACCGTGGAATAGTCCGCCATGGCTGCCCCAGCGCCGCTCCGGCCGCTGCCGCCGCCTGCCAAGAAAGAGAGAAAATGGCGGCGGGCGCGCGCCTTTCACATTCCTGCGCGGCATCGTGCTCGGGGGGAGCGCGCCGAAAGCTCGCGAGATCTCGGGCGGGATTTCATTGCTGGCGCCGGAGAACGGCGGAGAAGCCTCGCGGCGTTTCGCCCGGCCCCGCCCAGCCGGCTCCGCGGGGTCTCCGGGGCCGCCCTGCAGGGGGGACGGTAGGATCGCGATGTTTCTATGTGAGGCGCGAGCGATTGGAGACGCTGCTGATAGGGCCGGGAGAGTCACGTGGCGCAAAGGGAGGGGAGCGCGCTGGGGTGGGGGGGAGGCAGCGCGCAGTTCTCGCGTCATTTGGTTTGGAGCCGCGGGTGCGCGCGTGGGAGCGGCGGCTGCGCTGCGGGGGCTGCCGGGAGCGCGGTCGGGCCGGGCCGGGGCTGAGGCGGCGGCGCTCGGTGAGTGCGGGAGGGGCGCGGGACGGGCCCGGGGCTGCGGCAGCGCTGCCTGCCTGCGCTAGACTGCGCTCTGGGGGTGCTCTGCCTTCCCGCCTGGTGCCCGGGCGGGCTGAGGAGCGGGCGGTCGCAGCGATGCTGCCCTGAGTCGAGGGGGGGCCTCTCTTTCTTCCCGCCTGAGCGCGACGGTGCCCTGGGGAGAGGCTCCCGCGGTGCGCGGCCGCCGGGCGTTGTCACAGACAATAATGCGAGCGCCGTTTCCGGGGGAGCCGCCTTGGTGCCTGGCGGGGCGGCTTGGTCAGCAGCAGGAGGGGCGAGGGGCGGCTCGCCGGCCGGTGCTGAGCCGGCAGAGCGGCAGAGCCGTTGGGCCGAGGTCAGAGCCGGCAGCCGTCCCGTCCCGTCCCGTCCCGTCCCGCCGCTGCTCGTGGCCCTCTGCGATCCTGCGGGCGCGGCCGCTCGTTTCCAACGGATTTTTTAGGTCGTTCCACAGCCCCGCGAAACGGGACTGACTCTCCTTTCACGGAGCTTCACTGCTTCCTCCTGCACTGTCCATGGTTGTGTATTTCCTCGCTGAAGATGTTCATTGCTAATGTACGATTTATACAGTTGGGAGATTTTTTTCTTGGCTCCGCAAGCACAAGCTTTAATGAAAAATTGGAGTTTGTAATGCTTTAGTCTAGGCCTTCTTAAGGTGCTGTGACCTGGTGGGGATGAACTGTCATGCTGAATATGGATGACGGTGTTGTAAAGGCTTTATATCAGGATAAGGTTATAGAACATCTACTTAGGAATCATAGCGGTAGCGACTAGATAATACTGGAGGGGAACTGCTGTTCGACTGCATTCTATACCATTCTGAGGAGATGCTTTGCAATTTTTAAGAAATACTCATATGCATTGAACTGTTTCTTCTTCATGGGCTCCTGGTTTACATAAATGTCATACTTTTTTTTTAAACATATATGCTTTTAAACTGAAGCGTGGCAAGTCTCTTCCAGCCTTAAATGAGTGTGTTTCTTTGTTGTCAGTGCTTTTGCTTGAGAAACTGTTGTTTTGGACTTTGCCTGGTTTGGGGCTGTGTGCGGGGACTCTTGGATTCGCATAAGAAAATGCCTCTCAGTGTTTTCTTTTCCCTGTCGTTCAGTGCTGCCTTGTAGTTCCATGCTGCCTTAGGACGCTGGAAATTGGGATAATTTTAATAGACCGTAAGTTACAGTGCTGCTGAGCTCAGAGTATCCTGCATTCTCCAATGCAGGTAACTTCACCAAAAGAAGCTGAAAAAATGCTAGATTTTTAACTGCTATAACACTTTTGAGGTAGTATCGTTAAGAAGGGTTATAAGAGTAATGTATTCCACAAAGTTAAAATTCCTACACGCTTCTGGACAGATGGCAGTGTATTACTACAGCCAGGTGAAACTTGCAGCTGTGACACTTTTGCTCAGAAAGGCTGTTTATAACAATTAGCTTATATTTTCCATTGACATAGCTGGAGGGGGTGGGGAAAGAAAGCGAAATTAGGCTTGGAGAGTGGGAATTTAATTCTTATGCTTGACTCTTTGCTGCTATTACTAAACAATATTTTTTCATTCCCTTAGTTACTAAGAGTTTGAGTGTATAGCAGATATTTACTTGTATAATACTAGTTGAGCAATAGTGGTTGGCTGTGACACATTGAAACTACTCCTGGCCACTGGCTATGTTTTTTATGGCTTTCCACTTACTGGATGAAGGGGAGCATCAGTGTGCCTTGCTTTTTATTGTTACAAAACGTCCTGGTGTTTCTTTGCTAAAGTCTGAGACAAGCCACGTAATGCTGATGATTTTTAAAGCAATCATAATGCCTTGGGCTAATAACAGCACTCTTGTCTGGTACTGTGTAAGTGTTCTAGTTGAATTCATAAACAACTGATAATAAGTGAATGTTAATTTTGAGAGATTTTTTATCAGCTTCTTACTGCTCTTTGAGGTGATGCTTTATTTGAAAGCTGAGAATGATATTTAGTGTATCTATTATTCCTCAATCCTTGCAGTTCTTGAAATCACTGTAGGCTTTACAGTCAGAACATGAGATTTTGCAAATATAAGAGGAGAAAGATCTCACAGTATTGTACACTTTATAAATATTTTGCCTTTGCTTTCACTATTCCTAAGTTGATATAATGACCTTCATTAACAGTTGCTTCTGTCTGTATTTCCCATGATGGCACTTAGAACCTATCTGCTAGAAAACCACATATCTTAAGCACTCTATCTTCATTTCCCTTTATTAAATTATATTTCTTTTAAGAAAATTATCTCTGTGGGATTAATTCCGTCTGTTTAATCTGTTAGTGGAGTGAGGTGAGGATCTAACTCCTGAACAGTACTAACTGCAGTATTCGTTCAAGTACTTCGCAGGCATTTTACAGCAGCATACACCAGGATGTCCTGCTTTCTCACTTGCAAAAAGTTACCTGCGATGCCTGCTTTCTCAATCAAGTTTGCCTTCTAGGAAATTAATTGTGCTTGATGTAAGTAGTTGTTTGCACTGGGCTGCTAGAGCGTGAGAACTTCGGTTTTGTTGTGTAAAATACGGTTGACTTCACACAGTAACTCATTCTTACTAAAGAAGCATGAATAGTAGAGAAATGTACCACTTACCTTTCAGAATCTTAATAATTAGATAGTAGGCAATATAAGAAACAGCAGAATATGGAATTTTAAAAGGTCTCTTGACTGTTTCTTTTAGAGATTGGAGGAAGATGTCTCCCTTAACTGAGCTTACTAGATTATGACATCTCCCGTGGTTTTCAGGCGATAATGGTTGTTTTTTGCAGTAGTCATTGGATTACTACAGCCAGCTAGGTGTAGTAGAATAGAATCGAATTTACTGAGAAACAGCTAGTGTAAGTATCTGACAAGTCAGAAAATTTTTTATATTTCTGGGTTGTCACAGACTTAAGTAATGGATGGTTCTGAGGAAAAAAATATTAATCAGATAGTGTGTATGAAAGAATCCTTACTTTTATCAAGAGGTCCTCAGGTGTTTCTATATTAGTTAGTTCAGGTATTGCAAAAGCATCAGTGTAAAAGTGTGGAACTGACACAAATCCTCTGCATAACCAAAGCCACTTCAGTGCATGCATGCATCGAGTTCTGCTGGGTTGGTTGTGTGGGTTTTTTTTCTCTTTTTCAATTCACTTCAACTTTGTTCTGTGGTGACCAAACCAAAAGGTAAGGCAGTCCTGAAAGAGGAGTTCTCTGGTACAAGTAAGGAGACCTCTCACTAGATCAATAAGTAAAGCATTATATTTCTTATGAAGTTGTCTCTGCAATACTCTGAGTAGCGTGTTCTGCTTAGCTTTGCCTCAGTACTCCAAACATCTGTATAGGAGAAGTGCTTATGTTCTCTGTGAGAGAAGAATAGCCACTGTGATAGCTGTGCATGTGCCTGCCGTGCTTTCTGCAAGTCATTGCTGCTGTGCTGAAATCTGCATTTGGTTTCTGATGATTTTGTCACTTTGGGAGATGTAGATCAATTGATTCAGATCCTGTCAGCTGCTTACTCCTGCACTGGCAAAGTGCGTCCAGGATCTGCAACATTATCAGTAGAAAACTCCTTTAGATAACTGCTGAGAGAAGATTGAGCATGTGCTCTATCCAAACAACTGTTGATCTGTCATGAGTTTTCATATTTACTACATGTGCACTGAAGTAGTAATTACAGTTTTCAGATCCACAATTTGGATAGTATTTGGATAACTTTTATATAGCGAGTTTGAAAAAAAAGTCATATCTGGTGGTTTTGGCTTCCATTTAGTAATGCTGCCTTTCTTAGAAAAAAGTTTTAGTGTATTAAAATTTTGAAGAGAAGCTGTATAAATGTAGAATCTTTAGAGCTCTTCCCTTGCATGTTTTACTCTTATGAATCTCGTTTCATAGGTATTTGATTTAAAATTTTGACTAGCTTAGGGGAGGCTATCAAATTGTATTAAGCCACCGTTGCATTGGGTGTGTCAGATATAGAAGGATAAGTCAGAGAGCACTCACTTCTTCCTTAGATACAGCTGCAGTGTGCAGAGACTGTGGATCGCTGTATAGAAAGAATGTGGTGCAAAAGGCAACTGGATAATATTAGTCAGCATGATCGAGTCATCAGTGCTCAGCCACTGACTTGTTCGAGGGGATTGGATGTTTTTGTGGCGATGTCATGGGAGGGAAAGCTTTGAGCACAGAGAATTTGCTGTCAGCATCTGCAAAATTCTTAATGGGGGAGAAGAGTGAAAGGCCTTGCTTGAAATAAGTTGGGCAACAGAGTTAGGCGTGGAAGTTGCATATGAATGAGGATTAAGAAAGGTGGAGATGGGGACTGAGAGACTGTGAAAGGAGGACATGATTAATGCAGTAGTAGCTGTAGAGGATGGAAGTGTCTTAATATACCCCTCTATCAGCAATGCACTGAAGAATGTGCATTCAAGTCCTGTTAATTAGTGAGTAAATGCCTCCTTTATTTAAGGCATAATTAATATTCAGAATTCTTGTCTTGAAGCGGGAAAAGTCTGATTGCTCTAAAGGGATTGGTTTACTTCCGTATTACATAGGCCTGATCTCTAGTAATATTCTTTCTGATACTGTTTAATTAAGCCAACAACTGTATTTGTTAATTTGTGAATCAGAGCATCTGATTTTTAAACAAATTGTGCATGTATCATAGTGTAAATTTAAAAAAACCCCAAACATAGAAAGTAAATCTTTTCTAGGTCTGAGGAAAGAAAAATGGAAGAGATGGTTTAGAAGCTTTACATGTCTAATCCATTCAGTCCATAAAACCACGATTATAACAAGCTTATCTGACCTAAAAATCCTCTTGAACTTTATTGTAAGGCACACCTGCATATTTCATGGAAAATAAATGTTTGCAGTGAAGTTTGTGAATGTGTCAGGATATTTTTTCTTTAATAAATCAATAGCAATGCTACATAGGCTTAGAAAGGGATGAATGTTGCATGCTTAATCTCAAATACCACTCAAAAAAATCAGTGGATGTCATGATTTGACTTGATGTAAAGTGCAAAAGAACAGATTTTGTAAGTTTAGCTTAAAGAAACAAATAACAAAAAAATGTACCTGTAAGTCTGTTCAGTATGGATTGGTATTTTCTGCAGAGAATATAGAAAGGAGATCCTTTACTTCCTTCTTACAGGTTGTTATGTGTTAGGATTATGCCCTGTGAGTGAACTGGTTCTGTGTAATATTTTCATTAAACTTTATCATTTCCATGACTATTTATTTGCCGTTGTACTCTGATTCACTGCTGGTTTTTGTACTGATTTTTTTTAGAAGAGGCAGGGAAACACTAAGAAGAAAATATGTCCCTTTTTTTACAGTGACACATCTCTGTAGGACTTGCTCCCATGCAAAGTTTGAACTTCTGTTATGGATGAGGGAAAATTTTCATGGAACTGTAGATTTACGATAGTTTCTTAGTAGAATAGATACTGAGATTTGCTGCCACTTCAGAACACCTAGATATTTTTCCGCTGAGTTGTTTATCTTTCTATGTTGTACCTTCTTTACCTCTTAGCTAGGTATGCACTATTTAATCTAGAGGGATAAAGTAATTTAAGATATTAACTGCAACGTAGATCTATTAAACTCCTGCCTTCCATCTTTTCTCAAAACTCTTCAAGGCTGACTAAGAAGGGAAAAAACCGACTATGAAACATAATTTAGCTATGCGATGTGGTTGAAACATTGGGAAGACTAATGAGCAACTATTTTGACTTCTACTACAGCAGACTGTAGTAAATATAACTAGAGCTGCCTGTCTTTCTGTCTGCTGTAGGTGAAGTACATTCTTATTGACATCTGTTTCCCTTTCAGGTTGAGCAGCATTGTGCTGACATCTCCTTTTCAAATCCCTGTCTTTGTGCCACAGTTCAGTGTGTGTGTTTTCAGCCTTGCATGTAAAACTAGCTGCATGAATCAGAGCAGCTGGGTGGGATTTTGACGAGCACACTCTGGAAAAAGCATCTCGTGTGACCACCTCCTTTTGCTTATGTAAGAACAGTGGGATCACATGTCCACAGCAAAAATTTGGGCAGTTCCTTATTTGGTAGTGCATTAATAACCTTGATCTTGCATGAGTGTAACAGCAATTAAAACAATACAGTATAGTTGAGTCACTTTTCCAAGTGGATTTATCGTGTTTGCAGTTCTTCTCTTTATCAAGGCTGAAAAAATAGTTTATTTTCTGCTGGAAACTAGTAACTTCTGTCATTATTACATGGGGAAAAAGCCCCAAGAAACCACAAGCAGAGTTTGGATAGGGATTGTGCAAGCATCTTCCACCTATCCTTCACCCTCCCTCCTCTTGTGTGTGACCTGTAACCATGATCGCTGTCATGTTTATTTAGTTGTTCTTTATCGATAGCTTTTTAATTATGTCAGAAAAAAAATCTAATACTTTTGCAAGAAGAAAAAATAGCTTGCAGACATGTCTTCTGTCTGTTCCTTAGTTATGGAACATGACCAAAGTAGTGATAAAATCCTCGATGAGTCTGTCAGCCTTCAGTGTAAACCTGTAGAGTATATTCATCGTTAGGAAAATATTTCTATAATGTGTTATGTTCCACTAATGAATGTTCCAAACTGGCAGTGTGTTGGGGCAGTGGTTTTTTTTTAAACAGAACAAATCCAAATGCCTAATGGTAGGCTGAGAACTATTGGAAAGACAGGCTTCAGGTTCAGATCAGGTCCCTTTTGAGTTGTGTCAGTGCCAGCATAACAGATTTTTTTGCAAGAGCTAACCTGTGAGGAATATCTTCATTCTACAGGTGCCCTGATTCTGTGTTGCTACATCTTTGCTAAGACAGCAGGTTATTAATTCTATTGTTTGGTGGAAAAAGCCCCATAGGGTTACTTTGTTGTGGGTGAAGGAATTGCTACTGTGGTTAAGGTAAACAGCAGTAAGTTATTATAGGTGGTAGATACCCTACTTTTCCTACAGATGAAAGGCTCAAAGAGGAGCTGCACTATGCTACAGTAATTGAAACAGATACGAAATAAAACATAATGCCCATCCTGTTTCCTGAGTGGTCAGAATTGTGATAACTGACTTTATGTAGGGTGTTGAAATAAATGCATTTAAAATGCCTTTAAAACACCTTCTTCAATTCCAGGTTTTCGAAGGAAAGTCAGCAAAGGTTATTGTGGAAACTAGTGCTGAGTTTTCCATTGTCCTTTTCCTGTTAATCAGTACATAGCACTAGTATTAGGTCACAGAAGTTCTTCTACAACAGGATTCATTGGTGGAAGATCTGGTGGGGAGCCAGTCACAGTTCTCAGGGTCCGAGCTGCCTGGCCTTGTGTCCGGTCTCAGCCAGCCCAGAGCAAATGTTACTTTGGTTTGTGCCAGCTGGCCCTGGTCTCTGGGGTGGGGAATGCTGGCCTGCAGAAGGAGGTAGTGGATGAGCTGGCCATTCTGTCCTTATATTTTTAGAGAGGTTTCTGCCCCTTTTGTGCTGCAGGAGTGGGGCTGAATCCGTTGACTATGAATGTCAAATTAAGCCTCACTATTGCTGAAAACAGGAATACTGGGAACATCTTCACAAGTGTTACTAAATATCTGTTTTTAAAAAGTGTATTTGTTGTAAATAACACCTCTCTGTTTCACTTAGGTGGAAAACAATGCAAATATACTTAATATTCATTGTTTATTTTCTAAGGTTTGTATAATAAACACATCTGCAGGACAAACAAGTAGAGGTCTACACATTTTCTCAGTATTTTTTTAATTGTCTGACATTCCTGCTCTGGTTTCTTTGTTAAGAAACTTGCAGTGCATCTCTTCTATAGCATTTTTTCAGTGTCCCACTGACACCGTTATTGGGTTTCCAGTGTCTTTTGGCAGGGAATTCTTACACTTGTAGAACTTCTTCATTTTATTGTTTAAACTGGCTTCTGCTGATTACACTCTGGCTCTGGCTTGAATGAGCATAGACTATGAACGATTCATCTCTTCCTTTCTCCATCATTTGTAGACCTTGCAGACCTTTGTGATGTCTGTGTTTTTTTGGAGACTGAAGAATTCAATCCTCCTCAGTTGTTTCTCATGTGGAAATATTTGCATTTTTTTAATTACCTGATTTGGTTCTCTGAACATTCTTGATTTTAAGTAATACACATGGTTTGGGGGAGCTGAAGGAGGCAGAATAGCTGAGTGTTACTGTATAGATATACTGTTGGTGTTCACATGATACTAGATAAAGGTTTTCTGGGTTTTTTGTGTCCTAGTAGCTCCTAATACTTAATTTGCTTTTTTTTTTTTTTCTGGCTACCAAGCAATCTTGTATTCTTTATGACACTGATCAGAGTTAATCAGTACTTTTTTAACCTTTAATAAACAGCATATATTTTATTACGTGGTGTACTCTTCATGCTGAGAAAACAGTGTAACATGGAAGCCCGTGGCTTTGTATAAAGTATATGTGCATCCAGTAAATTAGTCTTATGTGACCTTATTGATAACATTCTGGGTCTGAGTGTGTTGGCACTAGAGAATCTGAAAGACTTGGATTGTAGCAGTGTGTTTGCTGAAAACAATTACCAGAACTTTGTACAATCAGATAAAAAGCAGCTAATCTTGGAGGGAAACTGAACATACACAAAGCATTAAGCTGATCATCATATTAAATATCTTTACTTATTATATAACCAACACGAGAAGGTTGGTGACATGTGAGTCAGAAACCTGACTAGTACAGTGTGATAAATATGTGATTAAGTCTAACTCTTCATTTGCATACGGGCTATTTCAGGACAGAATTCTTTGAGGCTTGGGTAAATTCCTGAATGATAACCATCAGAGCAGCAGGTAGGTAGGAGAAAAATCCAGGCTTTTTATATGTAAAACTGAAAGAAAGAAGTTTGGTTACTGTATTCTTCTGCTTTCTTTGCCTCACACTGATAACTTAAGTAGTGAATTCTGCAGAACTTGTTAAAATCGAACATTTTTTTTCTTGGAGGAAACAGAACTTCAGCTTTGTTGTGAATGTGGGGTTTTTTTTGTTAATAACAGGAGATATTTCTCCTTTCCAAGACTGCACTTTTCCATACAGATATTTACAAAAGTATGTATGACAGCATTCTTAACTACTTGAAGTTCGTAGTAGTGTGTTAAATAGGTGTAGTCAGTAATGTGAGAGAACCTCTTAAATGTTTTGCGTGATTGGCATTTTTTCTGGTCGACCACTCAAATTGAGTAAGAACCTCTTGGCAGAAATATGTGGGTGGGAATTGAAACGGACACAATCTAAGTAAGGAATTGAAAAGCACCTGTGGAATCTGTATGCTTTCAGAAGAGGGAAGACTTAACCTGTAGATGAAAATACTTTGTGTTGCTTTGTGTGGCCATACTTTGGATGTTTCGTTTTGAGTTTCTAAGTGCTGTCTTGGTACTTGGCTGAAGTAGTTAATCGCACTCCCAAGAGGGAGTTAGTTGCATTTTCATCAATCAGTGCATCGTTGCTGAATCCCAAGAGGTCTGCCTACTTTCAAATTGTTGTTCCTTCCCTCTTAGTGGTGAAAAGTTAAAATGTGGAAGATTATTCCAAGAGTATTTTTGTTTTTCAGCTATAGTAGGGATTGTGACTTAGTAGACAAGAATCAGGTACGAGATACAAGTTTGCTATGTTCTGATCAGTATATGTTATTAGTGTCCTAGTCACGTTCTTGAAGGTAGGTGTTGCGGTATTCAATAGAAAATCTACTTGAAATTAGTTTTTCTTTTCCCTTTTTCTAGTATTTTATGTAGTTCTGAATAGGTCATAATGCGTATGTAATGGAAATAATAATTTCCTGAAGAGAAGAACCCAACCCATGATTTGGCATATAATAAACTATAGTAAGTTTTGAAGTATGATGAACATTTTCAGTTGTGCATTTAATTTCTAACTTTTGGTCTGTTGTTGCAAAAAGTAATAAGAAAATTAAAACTAATTAAAAAAAAAATTCTAACAGCCATCTTTTCATGTAGTCTTTTCCAAATAAAATTGAAGACTATATGCATCACACTCTTAAAAATTCATTTTGGAGATTCAGAAGTGGTAACAGTGTATCTCTGGTTTGAGATTTTGCACTAGAGCTGTAAATTCTGAAATGTATATTTAAAGTAAGCTTTTCCACAGAAGACCTTAAAATATGTCCTTTGGCCTGCTGGCAGAATTTCATGTACGTTCCAGTAATCTTACGGACATTCTTTTAAAGCACATATTGCCAATAAAAAATCGAAAATATTTCTGTTGATGCTAGGACTGGTATAACTTTAATATAATGAATTTAATTGTAAGTTATGTGGCATTTCACTTTGCTTTTATGATTATTCATTTAGATGTAAAATCAGTCCCAGAATCCTTATGTACAGTTAACTTTTTACTTCTGTCACAGTAGCAGTTTCCACAGAGAACTAAAGTAAAAATTAGATAATTTTAGTGGTTACTGGGGTATGAAGTACGTGACTAAATGAAGCTTTTCTTTTAGGGTCGTCAATTAGAAAGAACTCTAATGTTCTCCATGTTTCATTTTGCATTTTCTGTTAGATATATTTTTTAAAAATCAACTAATTGTTGCTTCTGTTGTTAACTGTAAAATTTATTTCTGTGTATGATACCAGGTACTGAATAGTTCTGTGGTGAAACTCTTTTTAATAATAGAATTCATGAATGGGGTTTGCATGTACCTGGTCTTATTCACAGTATGAAGTGTATATAAAGTACAAACATAGCTCAGTCAACAACTACATCCAGTTAAAGATGGTGGGGAGAAGAGTTGTCAAAACTTTTCTTTCCTGGGAAAACAATGGATGATGCTACAGGAATTTTTTTTATTGTGTATGGGTGTGCTCTCTTCAAACCATTGTAGACAAGTATAAATGTATTCCATTCATTAATGTGAGTTTGCAAATATTATGATACTTAATTGTGAAAGCTTTTCCTGGGGAGGGATTTGGCTCCTCTGCCTTGACATTTATGTGCACATGTGTATTTATAGTTGTGATCTGTCTGGAATTTGCCTTTGTGGTTTTGTTTGCTCTTTAATTTGTTCTGTGATCTAGTCTTGTCTTTCTCAGTTTTGTTTCTATGGTTTAATAAGTGAGGAGTACAGAAGTGGCTTAATTTAGAGGAAATAATGAGCATTTTTATTCAACTTCAGGGAATATTGACACTGTTCTGCCTAGAAACTTTTCTTTAAAATAACATACTGTTGCTAATTTATGGTTAATCTATAATTGGAATTCAGTATGTTATTATTATGAATGTTTCCATAACTTAGCTCAGTTGTTGTTGTGAAGGCTTCTTTAAAGAAAGCAACTAATTCAAAGCTAATACTGTCAGTGCGGCTCTTCTAAGACCTGGAAGTGGTATGACCGTGCCTCCACTTTCTGCCAAACAAGATGTATAGCTCTTGGCCATATGTATGTGAGTTAAACTATGGTTGTTCTGAGAGAATAATGGAAAAGACATTTTAAACAACAGTTCTTTTACTGAAATACTAACTCAAGTGGAATGCAGTAGTCAGACTTGGTCTCCGAAGTGATGCTGTTGAAGGAACAATTTTCAGCTTCCTAGTGTGTATTTCATACGCATTTTTAGATTAAAAAAGGACGTCTAGTATTACAAAAGTGAACATCATTGTTTTTGATCAAAGAACATGGAAAATCCTCTAGGTGAGAGATTGCTTATATAAGGAAAATTTTGTACGTTTTCAAAATTTTATTCAGTTTTCCTGGCAGTAAATTTTTTTAATAGTCTATTTGGGGTTTTAGTAATTTGTTACATTTGAAGATGTATCATTTTTTCCCCCCAGTCATCATGAAAAAGTTTGAACTGAAATTCCCTTTTTTTTTTTTTTAATCTATACTGTAACAAAAAACAGTGTAAAGAAGCACTGGACAAATACAGGCTGTTAACTTTCTCAGTGCATAATAGGAGTACCATGACATTACCCTGAAGTAGCTGAAAAGAACAGAAAGACACACCTGAGACTGCCTAGTTTGGCAGAAAATTGTTTTACAGAATTGAGTATAACAAAAAGCTTCATAAATACCACTTGATATTGAAATGATGATAACTTTTTTCTGTGTATGCCTGAAATGGAATGTAGCTGTTACATTTGAAGACTGTATAAACAAAGAACTGATGGTATAAATGGTTCATTGAGTCATAATGTGTTATATCAGTCAGAGAATTAACGTGGTAGAGAGAGGAAGAAAGCTTACTGATGGTAAGGGGGTTTTAACTGTTACGTTATTCAGGTGGCTTTCCAGCCAAGTACATTACTGGATTTGTATGTCCGAGAATTTCCTTAGCTTTCTTTCAGGAGCATGCTTAATCAAGTCTTAGATGATGGCCTTACTAATTTTATAGATACAAAGTTTAGTGAATTGCTTCTGAAAGGCTTGAGTGAGTTGCAGGACTCAGTACAGCTGAGGTCAGCCTTGGCTACGTAGGATCTCTCGGGCTGTGTGCTCTTAATGCTACCTAAACAAACCCAATCAAATCCCAGAACCACCCCTCCTTCAAGCTAAAGGTGAAAGTCCACATAGAACGTGATCTCATATCTCAGTGTGCCACAGAACTGGGTGTGAGCAGGTGTGCAAACACTGCAGATGCCCCTGGTACTTGGACACAGTGTCAGTCTCCGAAATAAGAGGTGACTGAAATGCAAGGACTCTGGGAAATGGGCATACTGACAGAACGCCCTGTGATGTTTCCAGGTTCTACTACAAAAGGGGAAGACATCAAGGTAGAAATGCAGAAACTTGTGAAGAGCAAAATAATCCCATAAAGGAGTTCATGTGTCACACAGTAGGTAATGACCTTATCTGGTTTTTTAGGGGATGATTACTCAGGTGTTTAAACAAAAGATATTCAAGCATATGGGAAGTGAAATCTTTTCGCAGTCCAGAAGAGTGTTTTTCAAGGGGTATTTGGTAACAGGGAAGATAGGACTGTAGCAGTAAAACTAAATATTTACTTGTGGTTTTTTAAGGCTATTTTGTTTTCTGTTTATCTGTGCTTATTTGAAGGGACTGCAGGGCCAGAAGTCCTTGAGGAGAGTACATGAAGGATTTTTCTTTTGATAATAGTTCTGGAGAGGAATATGGTATAAAATAACAAAAAGCAACAAAGAATTGCAAATATCAGACATTTGGAATTCTAAAAATCTAGCAGCTCTAACACGACAAAATTGGAAGATGTAAAAGCTTACCACACTTAGCAGATGGATTTCACTGTATGAAGTAGTTCTGGTATGATTGAATGTACCCAAATTGTTATTAGCATGATTATCAGATATCCATCTTACGCACGCTAGTCTTTCAGTAATAATATTAAAAGTTCTCACTACTTTTAAGAGAGTGTCTATTAGGAATTCTATAAAGAGCTCAATAAGCATGTGAGAACTGTAGCCAATGTGTATTTTCAAAAGGTCTCTGATTGTATGATGAAAGGAAGGTCTCAACATGGATGGAGAAGAAGGGACATGCTTTCCGGAATTGACTCTTACAAAATACGATATTCCAGGCTGTAAACTCATTCTGACATGAAGTTCTCATACAGGGCAGGAAGTAGAAGTAATGTAGTCATTGCTGTACATCCCACTCAGAATCTTAAGTAGTTTAATTTTTTGGGGAATAACTTACATAATTGGGGTATAACTCGGCACTTAGGCCAGAATAGCATGTCCCCCTCTGTAGGGAGAGAAAGGATGCCTGAATACTTAGTCACTGTGATATTGGGCAGAAAGTCTGAGTGTAACTTTGTTGTTACCAGAAGTTGTTCTGTAAGTTTTAACAATTAAGGCAAAGAAACTTTTTATTTAAGGAGAAATTCTGATTATTGTGTCTTTTAAGGAAACCGTTGAAATCAATTACTATGTTGTTAGAAAATGTGTGGGGGGGGAATGGTACAGAGAATCTATCACTAAGCCTTGTTAATTGCGCTGCAGAAAAATATAAAATATATTTTTCTGATACTTAAGAGGAGATGTGCTTAATACAGTATTGGGATTGGAGAAAATCTTGAGTTTAGGATGTGGGTTTCAAAGAATTTATCTGAAATACTAATTTTAAATTACCTAAAAGAGCACTTTTAAAAGAAAGTTTAAAAGAAAAGGGTGATTTAAAGCTAGTAAAAGACTAGCTTTATTCCAGATGGAGCTCAGCAACAACTTCTTCCTTCAGCTGTAAAGGTAATTGATTCTATAACCCTGTGACTTACACTGTGCCAAAAATGCAAGTGAGTCCTGAGAGATTTGGTGGCAAGGGGAGCCAATTCCTTCTTTCAATACCCTTTGGCCTCTATTACACTTGAAATAATAACTACATATATGCTAAAAGTTCTTGCTTTCTAAAATACTCTGGTGAAATTTGGACTTTATTCTCTGTTTACCGTTTCTACCCATATTCTAAGGGGAATGTAAAAAAACCCAGATAAATAATCAGGCAAATCCTGTATACACTGGAAGGAATCTAGTAAATTCTATTGCAGAAATTGGAAAAGATAATGGGATGAGGATTGGGAGGATGATGCAAACTAAGGAAGTGAAAGTAAAGTCCCAAATCTTTTTCTAGTACTTTCTGGTTAAGGAAGCATTTTCTGATCAGTCTCTTGCAAGTTTGAGCAGGTTCTAGAAAGCAGCTTCAAATATAATGCTCCCTGAGTCAGAGGATTAGTGGGTTTTATTGTTAGAAGGAAGGCAGCTGAGTTTAATTACCTCCATACTAGTAACTTCATAATTCAGCCTAGAAATGTCTTCATACAAACAACATCTAGATATGACCAAAAGTGGTGTATTTTAGTACTTTGTTCCAGGGAGGAGTAAATTTTCAGTTGTGTTAATCTGTCTTGTAGTTCATTGTGCTACTGCTAAGTGTAGCTAATTTCTTGACCGGTAGCTCTTAACAGAGGTACAGAAGAAATCTTGCATGCTAAAACTTCGTAGCATTTTCTCTATGGAGCGTGAGAAATACTTCAGTAGTAGAATTTGTTTTATATATTTTAAAACGAATATGTAAGAACCAACTATTTTTCTGTTATTAGCATCTCATCAGATGAAAGCTATTTGCTTGGTATATTGCCATACTTGTATAATAATCTTGATATTTCCTATTCCATAGAAGAAAGCTGAGACAGGATTTACATTTTGGTCTGCTTTAATTTAGTGGCTTGAGTTGTGGTAAACAAAGTGGTATGTTTTGCTCAGATTCATTCCTGCTGCTTAATAGTACATGGCTACAGTCAGCTGTGGTAATAATAAAAATTTTATTTTTAAAGAAATTAAGTTTTGCTTTCTAAAGTTTTGTAGTTGATTTGAGTGCAAAATTCTTCGTAGCCTTTGCTGGAAAGGGTACAGATCCATGTTGATATATTTGGAAAAGAGTTATGTACAGTTGTCTCTATAGAAACAGTGAAGTAAAATGCTATAATTACTCTAGATGGGCTTCTGCTTGTCTCTTGGGGCAGATAAGCCTTCGGAGCTGACTGGATCCCGCCCTGTTGGTGGAAGGCACTGTTACCACTCCTTTCTAACCTTTAAACTCGAGTTGCTCGGGCAGGGACGCAGAGAAGCTGAGCGCTGAGTGCGCGCAGGCGCGTGAGAGCGAAAGCTGTGCGGGCTGGGCCGGCGGGGAAGTGACGTCCGCTGTTGTTCGGCGTTCTAGAAAGAGCGCAGACACGTCCTTCGGGTGGGAGGGCCCTGCGGAGGGCTGTGCCGTGCCCGGTGTGTAATCGTTTATAAACGAGCAACGGGGGAAGGAATGAAATACGGAGAAGCTGTCTAGTCTTTCTTTAATGTATCGTAGAGTTTGTTGTTTTGTAGCAGCTCTGTTTGTTTCAATTCAAAGTTTGATTTGTATTTTTCCTTCTCTAGCATCTCCACCTTGCTAAGACACTGGACGCTGCTTTCTTTACAGCAAGGAAAATCTGAATTTCTCCAACACTCAGGATGGGGAAAGATTACTATTCTATCCTGGGAATTGAAAAAGGGGCTTCTGACGAGGACATCAAAAAGGCTTACAGAAAACAAGCACTGAAATGGCATCCAGATAAGAACAAATCTCCCCATGCAGAAGAAAAATTCAAAGAGGTTGCAGAAGCTTATGAAGTGCTGAGTGATCCCAAAAAGAGAGACATTTATGATCAGTTTGGGGAGGAAGGTATGTATATCTCTGTTATACTTTGATTGGTCACTTTCATGATGTTGAATGAAGCAAAATAAACATATGAAGACATGGTATGTGTTCGTCTTTAGGCAGTGCATTTGTTCAGCTCATCAGATTTTAAGTATAAAATGCCTTGCTGGGCTTTAATGCTGGTAAAGTTTTAATTTCTTATTTTAATGGGATTTTTTGTAAACCCCAAATACTTGACAGGCAAAAAGTTACTGAACAGAAAAAGTTTCTATCACCCATAAATAGCTTTCTGTGATCTCTTACTGATCCCTTGCCAGAGCAGTTTTTGAGATGCAGTTCAAAACACATAAATTCTTTTCTTTAATTTTTGCTTAAGGGTAATCTGCTTGATCTAGGCAAGGCAGTCCTTCTGAGCAGAAGCCCAGGTGTCCAGCCTGTAGTTGTCCTTGGCTTCATGCCTGGAGAGGAAAGAATTTGGCTGATGTCATGAAATACCAGAACAATTTTTTAGCTTTAATTGTAAACAGTGATAACATGCCAAGAGAATGAGGCCTCAGAAATGTCACATTTATCCTAAAATGGTTATCTGGAGAGGAAGACTTTTTTTTTTCTTTTTTGACCAACATGACTTTCAGTCTTATGATTGAGCAGCAGAGGAAGTCATTAACATCCCTTCCCATAAATATATGGTACCAGGAATTCCATAAGAAAGAATTACTTCCGTTGTGACAAGTAGGCCTGCTCATTGCTATTCGCTTGGGGCCATGGTTTTTACTATTATAAAGGAAGGCATTTAAATAGCAGTATTTAGTACTTTGGGCAAAGATATAGAGTATGAACTTTTAGAACGTTGAATCTGGGAATACCTCCTGATGCCTCAGTTGCTCTCTGAGCTCTTCTAAGAGTGTTATTACTTGTTGTAAGGGAAATGCAGAGGGTTGGGGGTTTTTAGGAAGGAGGAAACTTAAGTGTTTTTACAGCCAGGAACTTGATGTACCTTCAGTAACTTCTGGCTAGCTATTCCAGGAGGTGTCCTTCTGCTATCACAGATTGAATCCCCTGATCTGCTTGTTTGGCATTAACAGTAATGTGACAGAAGGATATACTATAAGCTAAGTACTTTTGATCTGGTCTGGTGTTGAAATGGGGAAAGCATTCTAATGTCTTAGTTAGTTAGTGTTGGTACCCAACATTAAGCTTATGCATGAGAACATTGAGCTAAAAAAACCCCCAACAAACCCCTCTTTCAAATTTACAGAATGCCTGCCTCATAATGTAAGCCTTCATTTTTTTATGGTTATGAAAGTGTGATAGCAGCTGTAGTTCGGAATTGGTCTAAGACTGAAAAAAAAAGTTAAAGAAACAAGCACTCTAAGTTTGGAGATAAAAGTCTCTTAAGAAGATTTTCAGTCCTTTAATAGTTTGAGAAAGTATCCTGAAATGGTCAGTGCAGAAGAGCACTATTATGAGGAAATACTTGATCACCTATTGGGAAAGAGGCACTGAAGAAAATAGATTTTAGCTTGCCTTGGAATGGGAGCACAGGAAGTACAAGGGATTTTTCTCTTGTACTTCTCTTTCTACAATTGAGAACTGTAAGGGAAATCTTAGCAGGACGAAATGAGATTTGGATCTCTCCATGTGAAAGGTAGAACAAAGCTACTGAGAACCTTCTGATTTTTTGCAGAGACAGTGATAGTGTATACAAGGTTTTTGTACCCAGACGGAGTAAGTTCCAAGATGTTTTTATTTGTGGTTGCATTGAAGAGAGTTCCCAGGATTTGTACCTGGTTTATATCATAGGAACTCAAGCTGTGATAAGTTTGGGATTCTAAATTGAATATTGAGGAAGCATATATGTGCTTGACTCTTGGCATGTTACCTTTTACTCAAAACTGCAGGAAAACTGGGGTAAAACTAATTAACACTGAGTTACAGCCGAGCTATAGAGACTATAGACTATGTTACATATGATAGTGAGTAATTTTCCCTAGAAGTGACCTTGTAGAAGGATACAATTCCCAAAAGACTTTATAGAACAAGAAGAGATCAAATCAAGCGAACCTGTCTTCTGCTCTTAGATGCTAATTCATTAAAATGACAGGTTTCAATCATATGAAATAAAATTGGCATTGTCAGAATACCTGCTCTTCTGAAGTAAAGGTCATTCTAGAGCTTCAGGAACTTTGTTGCTGTTCAAGCTATTGAATTGCTAGTCAGTACTGCGTATTCTCATGGTGAATCTTCCTTGAAAAGCAGACCTTTCACTCTACTGCAAATATCTTTTTGACTCATCAGTCCTGATATCATTACACTCTATAATAGGAAAGCTTATACTAATATTCAGTTTGTTTTTAACTTTGCTTATTTGTCCTATTTAGGTCTTAAAGGAGGAGCTGGAGGATCTGATGGCCAGGGTGGTACCTTCCGGTACTCCTTCCATGGTGACCCACATGCTACATTTGCAGCTTTCTTTGGTGGCACAAATCCTTTTGAGATCTTCTTTGGAAGGAGGATGCCTGGTGGCAGAGACACTGAAGACATGGAGGTGGATGGTGATCCCTTTGGATCCTTCACTAGTTTCAGTATGAATGGTTTTCCAAGGGAAAGGAATACGGTTGGCAGCCAATTACGTCGTAAACAAGATCCCCCTGTAATCCATGAACTTAAAGTGTCACTGGAAGAGATCTATCACGGCTGCACAAAAAGAATGAGGATTTCACGTAAAAGGCTTAACCCAGATGGTAGAAGTGTCCGAACAGAGGACAAAATTCTTACTATTGAGATAAAAAGAGGATGGAAAGAAGGCACCAAGATCACTTTTCCGAAAGAAGGCGATGAAACACCCAACACAATTCCAGCTGATATTGTTTTTATCATTAAAGATAAACCTCACTCTCACTTCAAGAGAGATGGATCAAATATTGTCTATCCTGTTAAGATCAGCTTACGGGAGGTAAGTGTCTTTTGTGGTAGAACTCTAAATATTTGACATTATTACAATACAATACAATACAATGGCTTAAGCTGTATGGCAGCTGTGAAGTTCTAGGATTTGGGGTTTGGGTGGTTTTTTTAAATAGTTTCACTTCTGTCAGTATGTGGCTGAAGAGCACAGTCATTTCTAGTGGAAACAATAGCTGTTTTGATAAAAATGGAATATTATTTCAAGCTGTTCACTGGAGAGGTGGAAGAGGATAAGGGTGGAAGGGTAAAGAATAAGGGTTGAGATGTCTTAAATCTTCATACATAACCTTTCTAGCTAATGATGTATTAGGCTGAAGTGACAAATGCAAACAAATACATCTTATATAGTATGCTCCTTGCTGCTGTGATATGATTGCTGCTTCACATTAGTAAGGTAAAATGTCTTAAGTATTTTCACTGCCAACAAATTCTAAGTCTCCTTTTTTAGCTCATAAGTTACTGAAGTGTGATTTCAAGCTACATAGAGATTGATTTCATGAAGGTAAATAATTGTGAACAGGTGTAAGAGGAGCTATATATAACAAGAAAAATGGTATAGCTTTTTAAAATTCCATTCCAAGTCAAAACATACTGGCTTTCTGAAGGAAAAGTCATAAAGACAACTTCCCAGAGTTCTTGAGAGTCTGAAGTCTTAACATAATCATTATTTAAAAGACAATGTAGCTGAGTGCATGTAATGTATTTTTTCTTCTTATTTAGTGTCAAGTGGAGAAATAAACTCTTGCTTTCATTATAAGCTCTTTGTGTAAATTAAGCTACCTTAAAGGATTCTGAACTAAAATAAGTGTGAAGTGAGGTGAAGCACCTAAAGTAGTGAGGGAAAAAAGACAATATTTAATGGTAATGTGGGTAACAGTTCCTTCACAGATAAAATAGATATTTAGATATTTAGACTCGTTGCATTGTTATGTATATTGGACATTATCAGTATAGACTAAGTGTGGTGAATCAGGTGAAGTTGCAGGAATCGAAATCTTGTTATCAGAGATCCTAGTAATGAAAATAAACTGTTGGATAAAGCAGGTCTGTAATGTTCTAATTTTGGTGCAACAAAATTATTGTTTGCTTTTCTTTAGGCACCACAAATACTCATGTAAGACAGCTGTGAAATTTGATATGCCTCTGCTTATAGACACTTAAATATTGTTCTGAAATTTGATATAATGCAGGTTGATAATGTATTAGAATAAAGCTCCTGCGCGATGTAGATGAACAAAAAGTGAAATGGGATTCTAAATTTCCAGTGGAAACTTATGAGACTGACATCTGTAGGGAAGTATGAGTGAGGAGTTCACTCTGCTCAGCTCCCTTATTATTTGATAAAGTGTTTGAAGGGCATATCAGCTCAATTACCCTCCAGTGGCCATTGTGTAAGATTCATAAATTCAGTGATATTCAATGACAAATTGAAGCTTTGGCTTTTTAAGAGAGGAACACTGTATCTAAATTTTGACATCTCAGTAGTGCACAGGCGAAATACTGTTTAGAATTCTAGTCACTTTTAAATAATCTGGATTAATTTGTAGGTACAAAAAAGTTCTGACCAATTTCTTTTTCTCATATTGCAATCTTTCTTTAGGCTTTGTGTGGCAGCTCTTTCAATGTGCCAACGATAGAAGGAAGAACCATACCCATGACAGTAAATGAAGTGGTAAAGCCTGGGATGAGAAGAAGAATTATAGGATATGGTTTGCCATTTCCCAAAAATCCTGACCAACGTGGAGACTTAATTATAGAGTTTGAAGTAATTTTCCCAGATAACATTTCTCCAGCATCAAAAGAAGTACTTAGGCGAAATCTTCCAGTTTCGTAAAACGGAAGACTGTGTATGTCAACAGATTAAAATAGGACACTGGAAATGCAGAAGACTGACAAGTCTGTGCTTTAAAAGTGCAATCTGTAACACCTAGTGGAATCTTTGTTTTTTTTTTGTTTTGTGGGATGGGTGGGGGGAAAATACTGTAATGCTGCATGAGAAGAAAAGGGTTTAAGTACAAGTCATACAGGTGAATTCTGCAGTAAAAATTACAGGGAAAACCACTCACTTTGTTTTGCATCTTCCTAATCAGCAAAGTTTAGTCATTATTTTGCTTAATATAAAATGCAGTAATTTTTTTACAAAGTCAGTGCATATTTCTGATACAGTACTTGAGCCTCCATGTACTTTATTTCTTATATCCTTACCCTGTCTATAACATTACACATTTATACAGAAATTTGAGATAGTAGTAGAAATACACAAAGGTATAAATATTTTAAAGAGCAAAACATGAGAGAGATAATTTCAGTATGTTGCCTTCCACTGCACAAAGCATAGGCTGGAAAAATCGGCTTGGACTCCTGAACCACCCCCCTGTGCAATGAAAGCATTCTCTTTATTGCCCCAGGAAGTGTCAGGACTGCATTGTGAGTCTGGCAAAGGGCACATGGCCTGAGGAGCCAGGAGCCATTTGCTGTGGGATAGTTCCTCAGCCTTCTGGCAGAACAGCAAGAAGGGATTCCTGAAGGACATGAGCAGCAAAGGGTGAGCCTGCTGTTGAGTGGGGCAGGGAGGCTGGTGACCAGTGACATGGAGAAGGCTGAGGTACTCTGTGCTGCCTTTGCATCAGACACTACCAGTAAAACCATGCAGGAATTCCAGGCCCTTGAGACTGGAGGGGAAATCTGGAGCCGTGGTGGTGGAGGACCGGGCTAGGGTGCACTTTAACTGGAAGTCTGTGAGCCTGACAGATTGCACCCAAGTGTTGAGGGAGCTGCCTAATGCCATTGCCAGGGCGCTCTTATTTGTCTTTGAATGGTCAGGGAGATTGAGAGATGTTCTGGTAGACTGGAAAAGAGAAAATACCACTCTTCAAGAAAACCAAGAGGGAACATTTGGGAATCTATGGGCTAATCAGCTTCACCTAAGCCCTTGGTAATGTGATGGAAAAGAATCCTCCTGGAAAGCGTTTCTAAAAGGTGATCAGGGGTAGTCAACACAGATGTACAACAGGGAAATCTTGCTTGACCAATCTTACTGCCATCTACAGTGAGCTTTGAGAGTGTTGGGAGAACAGTCTGTGTTGTTTACCTTTTACATCAGTAAAAGGTAAAGTATGAATGACTGATGAAGTACAGGTTAAATAAGTAGAAAGTGAGATGGATTAAAAGCTGGCTAAATGGGGGAGCACAGGGGGTTTAATCAGTGGCACAAAGTCCAGTTGGAGGCAAGTCAATAGTGGGGTACCCTCTGGCTCAATACTGGGGCCAATACTCGTCAGCATCATTAATGACCTGAATTATGGGATGGAGTTTACAAGTTGTGTAAACTGGGAGGAGTAGCTGGTGTCACCAGCTGATGTACTGCCTTTCAAAGGGACCTCAGCAGGCTGAAGAACTGGACAGAGGATTCTCACAAAGTCCAGTGAGGGGGAATGCAAAGTCTTGTTCCACTGGGGACTGACTGGCAAACTGTCAGTAAACTGACTGTGAGCTGGCAATGCAGCCTTGTGGCAATAGAGGCCAAAGCTTTGCCAGCAAGTGAGTGGAGTTGATTCTTCCTCGTTACTCTCAGCACTAATGAGGATACATCTGGAGTACTGGACTCCCTGGTACTTGAAGGGTGTAAACTTAATGGAGCAGCTCCAACATAGGACCATATGTGAGAGGCTGAGAGAGCTGGAACTTGCCAGCCTGGGGAAGAAAAGGCTTGGGGGAGACCTTGGCACCTGACAGCAGGGAATGAAGATGGAGGAGCCAGGCTCTTCTCAGTAGCTCTCAGTGACAGGACTAAATGGACACAAGTTAGACACAAGTCAGTTAGGGATTCCATCTGAACACATGGAAACATCTTTTTACTGAGAGGATGGTCAAACACTGGAATGGGTTTCCTAGAGAGGTTGAAGAGTTGTTATCCCTGGATACTCACAGCCTGACTGGACATTGTGCAGGGCAGCCTGCTCCAGCTGACCATGTCTGAGCAGGGCTGTTGGACTTCATGATGCCAAGAGGTTTCTTGGCAAGAAATAATTCTGTGAACTCGGACTTGGCACTTTTTGCTAGACAGTGCTATGGGCCATGTTCTGTAAATGAGGCTTAGCCTAAAGATGGTGGTGCTCATGTGACAACTCCGTAGGGAGCAGGTCTGTGCTGAGTTGGAAAGATGCACAAAGAGCCCTGTAAAAGCATGTGGCTTGGGCAGGTATCTAAAGATCATGCTGATCCCAAGTATTCATTATTTTCAAAGGCCAAACTTTACTCCCATGAAGAAGGAAGAACCTAGGTCCTGGCTAAAGCAAAGTTTGCTTAAGACACTGTGTGGGATAGGGGTTGCCCAGAAACTTTGATATGCTTGAATTGAGGGGTTTTTTAAAATTCAAATACGAGTTCGTTGTCTTTAGAGTTAAAAGATACATAGAGAGATGGAGAACCCTCTGTAATAGTCTAGTTTTATAATACAGTAATAGGGCTGGTTCCCTTGATTGCAGCATGGTATTGGTGAAAGAAATGCCTTGTGGGCATGCTTTATTACTTGAGTTTAAAAACATAATACAATGCTTTAACAACACTTTCAAAGGGTGTGGGATTTTTTTTTGTTGTTTTTCATAAGAAAATATGTTAAGATTTGCTGTCAGCCTTTTGCCTGTGGAAATTTAGAGGTTACCTACTCTGTTAGGTAGCCTAAGAAATAGCAGTGTTATATATGTGACTCTCTGCAGGAAAGTAAATCATATGGAAGTTGGGATTTAATTTACAATAATTTTTTAATGAGTGTAAGAAGAATCCCATTTCTATTACTTAAAGGAATAGAATTTCTGTGGGGTATTGTTCAAGTCAATTTTTCAACTGCAGATCTCTTCATGCAGTATCAGTTAGTTGTAGTCCTAAATCTACAGGAAGTAAACAATTGCTGGAGCAGTATCACAAAGAAAAAAAAAATGCTGCTTTGTGCTTCTGCATATTGTTAATACTATATATTGTTTGTTGAACAAATTTCCATTTCAGTATGTTCCATATTGCATTTCTTATGTGTTTTTTAAGTAAAAAGTGTGAAGTTGGTTTTTAACTTTCTCTTATATTTTGTTATGATGGCAAATGCTACAAGCTACATGACTTTAAAGCATATCAACCTAAAATACCTATTTGTCAGTTTAAAAGCTAATGGAATCAAGCATTTTGTAATCCAGAATCTTGTAACCATATCCAACTTGTAAAAAAAAAAGTTACAGCAATTAGGACTATTTTTTTTGTAACCATCTTCAGGTAAGAGGAGTAGTGTTAAATTGAGGAATTGCAGTATCTTGTGTATTTAGAGGTGTATATATATATATATATGTGTGTATAGCAAACTAAACTTTTCCAACTGTTTTCAAGCTCAAAATATAAAACTTATAGGACTGGTATGAAATAAATGCTTGTATTTCTTTTCTTATGGAGAGGTAACAGTATATATTTCAGAAACCAGCATGTAGAATTACTTCAAAATATGAGAGGAAGCATTAATATCTATCTAATCCAGGATTCACAAAAAATATTTTTCTAATCAAAAATGTGCTTAAAAGCTATGTTTTAAAACCCACTTGATTATTTAATAAAGTTACTTGGGAGAAGGAAGCAAATACTCAGTCAACTACTATATTTGTAACTACTGAAATACATGAAAATAAAATGGTCATTCATGAAATTGAGATGAGAAGGGTTTTTTGATCTCTTGAAGGTTGCTTAGGTGTCATAGAAAATAAAAAAGTCATTTAGTTGCTTTGGAATTCATCCAGCAAGTCTGAAAACCTCTGCTTCTAATCGCACCAACATCAAGCCTTAGGGTAACCTCAAGCTGTTGGAAGAGTAGTTAAGCTACATTACAACCCTTTCTCTTTCCTGCCATGCAGTGGTACTCTGCTTGCTCCACAGCTTTCTGCTGTCATGAGGGGGCTAACTTTCCATTCTTTCACTTAGCCATTTTTGTATTAGCTGTGCTGAAAGCTTCTTGAAGCCTATTTGTGGTGTGCTGAACAAATGCACGCTATCCTTTTGTAGTACGTGCATCTTATGTGCTAGTTTGACTCACTGGCAGCATGTTGCTGTATCGCAAGGAGGGAAAGAGAAGGAACATGGACTCGGTCCAGGAAGTAGAAGCTTCTTTTTTATTTAATTATATATCACCTCTTCTATACTTCAGAGCTCTAGCATGGTGTAAGTCCATTGGACCTCTAGTCACCCACCTCCTAGGGTGATTGGTCAAATTCTACAACCGCCATTTCAAAATATTTCTCTAGTCAGTATCATAACAATTCTACAAACAACTGCAGGTGCAAAATAGTTTACAGAAAACCACAATATTGTTTTGAATAGCTTCTATGGGAAAGACAGGGCTCCCACGAAATGTTACAGTCTCACAGAATACGGCAGAAAGCTGGAAAATTTCTCTGCTGAAAGCTTTTCAGCATCCACAGCAGCAGATTTTTTTGGGGTCAAATAGGTTTTCCTTTAACAGTGAAATTTGCTATAACTTAGGGTGAAATTCTGTGCACTTGAATTCATGTACTAGACCCTAAAAAATATGGGTCATGAACATGCTACTTTAAATATAATTAAGAAACAATTTTACTTTTCCAGTCAGTAAATGCTAGTCCTGTTTTGCAGCTGACATAAGTAGTTCTTACAATATAACTTACTGAACGCATCCTATTATAACCAGGGAGTTTGTCATACAGCCACTTACTGTTCAGCACCCAAACTGAGCAAATGGCAGCACTAATCTCATGAGGTGCAGAAATCTCAACTCTTCATTTGTCAGTTTGCTCAGCAATGGACTAGTGGATGGCATGATTTGTTTCCTTCAGGCTTCTCCAATTAATTGTTCTATTATTTAAACAGTGAAAATAGAGACCTACTGTTGATCCCCTTGGGTGTAGAAGGTATAAGTGCCCTGTGCTTGTTGCCCTGGAATTACTGGCTTACCCAAAGGAGGAGCTATGTAACAACAATCTTGTTAGTCATGCCTGATTACTTTATCAAGGACAAATTGCCATGTTCACAGCCCTGCTGCCCTACATTCAAAATCCCCAAACCCCACTCAACCCGCACCTAAAATACCATATAGCATTTCCCTGAATAAGAACAGATACTCCATGTGTAGTGAAACACTCACTGATAGTGGCGTTTCATATCCAGTAATGTGACTTCGTTCCACATACATTCTCCACAAACTTTATGGCTGTTACATGCCATGATTCTTGAATCCCAAGTATTATGTGTGAGAAACTGAAGAATGAGGTAGCCTGTAGTGTGCGATATACTTGGGATGAAAGGATCAAACCCATTTTTCTTTCTTGTTTTTTTTTTTTTTTTAAGTACATGGTTAATTTTTTTTTGTAAACCCAAGGCTAATAGCAGTTTTATTTGAGTTGTTAACTCTCTTCTTCAAAAAGTTAATTTGAAGTAATTTTTGGATCCTTAGTATCCTGAGTTGCTGGAGGCTCATTTGGATTGATGATGTAGTTTTACTGTTTGTTAATTAGTGTTGGCAGATATTTCCCTAGAGGGTGCACATTCAAGGGAGTCTGAAAACAGGATTGGTTGTAGTTGGAGAACGTGTCTTCTGTCCATTACAGCCTTCTTTTCATTGAGGTTCTCAGCAGTCTGACTCATTTACAGCTCTACAGATCACCCAGTCAGCACTGTGTTATGCTGATCAAATCTAAATCATTGAAACTGCTAATCCATGATCTGAGCAATATTAAGAAATAGTACTTGTAGATTAGGAAAAAAGAAGTCCATGGCAATGTACCTCTTCAGTAACAGAGAGATGAAACTGGGTGTTGAGCACTTCCTTACACTTCCTTCCAAAGCTGGGGACTACTAGGGCAGTTTCATGTAGATGCTTCCCTACGTTTGGGTTTTGAAAATAATTTAGCATGTGTGCAGTGTCATCTTCCTCCAATTTAAATGACAGAAAAACAGTTTCATTTCACTTGTTACATCATGTAACTAATGATGGCATATGCATACTGTTTGTATCTTCAGTTTAGTTGGTCAACTCCATTGGCCTTGTCATTTTTTCTTTCCATTGTTAAAAGCTGATGTTATTGCTCCAAGCTGCAGGTAGGATCAGTATAGTTTTTGTACCAACTTCAGCTCTTTTTCTCTGTCCACCTCCGTATGAAACATGGAAACATTTACACTTCCACTGAAGAAAGTTTTGCAACAGATACCTAAGTTAGGACTGTTAATGTCCATGAGTTTTTTTAAAAATAAATCTGCATAACCTCTGTATATGTGGAAACTTGACTGTGTTCATTTAGTAAATCTCATTAACAAAATTATTAAAATCAGTATGACTGGAAACAGTATTTACTGGGTTTTAAGATTCCATTATCTTTTCACAAGAAAAGGAATGAGTAGAGACAAGACATTAATACTTGTCACCAATTCCTTTATAATACGTTTTAGTAAATGGGAAAAGGCTTCTTTTAAAAGAAGCTTCTTATTTAAAATTGAAAAACAGCAAAACCGCCTAAATATCAAGATGAACACGAACAGTTTGGTACTGTTAGTTAATCTCTGTTACGTCTCATTGCAATGTCATCCAGTGAATGCCAGCATGCTGTCTGAATTGCATTGCAATAATGGGAAAAAGTATATACAGTTCTGCAAGTTCAGAGAAACCTTCAGTTTAAGTTTTGTGGTTTAAAACTGAACTGGAAAGTCAACTATTAAAGTGTGGGGATAAGTTTATGGTGCAGTTTTGTTGGGTTTTTATATTGGTGGAAATTCCTGCAAAATACTGAATTCAGTTGTCTCCTACTAGAATTGGATACAAGCCATTTTTGAGTGTTCATTAAAATCTACCACATGCTATCTTGAAAAAGCTGAAGTCAAATTGGCTTCAAACATTTTTTACCTCACAGCATAAGCAGTTTAAAATCTGTGTGTAACTTCATGTAATCAGAGATGCTCTGATTAGATCCGCTAAGAACTTTTGACTCTGGGCTGCCTCACCGTAATTCATTGTCTCGGACTTGCCTGGTCTGACTCCATGTGCCAGAATCCTTTTTCTCTGCAGTGGCTTGTCTTATTTATTCTGAAAGTCAGAAGATGTGGTAAGGCAGTGCTGCTTCTCCCTGCAGCTTTAGAGCAGTTTCCTTTAGAAGTGCTGAATGTTGCCTCATGAATTTTGCACTCTTCACATTTTGGGTGGATTCAGTACACTACTGAAAATGGAGCAGTTCCACTGAGGTGAGTGTAGTTACTTTGGAGCCCAGATGTCTCCTGTAATGTGAACATCTGACTGTACAATATGTAGCTCTATTTCACGGTAGAGAACGAAACGTTTTGAATCCATTCAATGTTATAAATACTTGCAAAGTATTTTCTGTGTTAAATCTCAGTATTTCAAAGCTGTTGCCAGTACACTAGGAAGGCTCTTAAACTTTGGTTATATGACTGTTGCTTTATTAACCCTGAGAGATTTATAGATAGTCTGTGATAAATGAGAAAGAGTTGCCTGAAGTCCTTGTATACTCTAGGTTTTCTTTTATAGCCTGAATATAAATCTATACTAATCAGTATTCTGTACTTCGCTATTAGCAGAAATTCTTGAACTAGTGAGTGGAAAGTCGGTAAAGGGCCCCGCTGTGGCGGAGGCACGAGGGGTGTGAGCTCAGGCTGGGCAGCGCCCGTGGCCCCGAGCTGCCCGGGAGGGGGTAGGNCCCACGGGCCGCGTGGAGGGCTTCGGCAGCGCCCGCGAGCTGTACGCCCGGATCGGCGAGGCGTTCGGCATCCACCCCGCACAGGTAGGGCCGGCACTGCCGCGGGCGCGTCCCGCCGGGCCTGGTCCCACCCGCCCTGCCCGTGGGCATCCTCTGTCACGGGCTTGTGTGAACGTGCCTGCTTTACACTTCTTGGGAGAAAAAAACTCCCTTTGCTATTCCAAGTGAACTTTACTATACGGGAAAAGACATAAGTGTGACTGCGTTTAACTCTTACATGGTAAAAACAATGGTCCTCTTGACCAAAACTACAGTGTCTCGGTTAACCTGTTGCCAGCTGCTGTTTGACACAGCTTCATTCCGGTTTAAAAAGGGACAACGGATCTATGAGGGTAAATACCCAGAATGAAGGCACTGGAAGGGGAGAGGATGTGGTATAAATGCCCTAAATCGTACTACATTTTAAAATTTCAGCCGAATGTGATGTTTGGAAAGTTTTCTGCTTTGTCAGGTAATTATTTTTAAAAGGCTCACTGTTCAAGTGGAGTTATTTAAGTCTGTAACAGGATTTTTTTTAAACTCTGCTGCCTTTTTGATCTTTTTTTTTTTTCCTGAGCCATGTTCTAAACATTTATTTGGATAATGATTCATTTGTGTTTGTAAATGCATTGTTTTCTCTTAGTTAAAAGGTAGTGGCCATATCAAGTTCTTCCTATGTGGTGCTGTGAACCTTAACCTCTGAGTGGCAAATTGAAACAAAGGGCTAACATTTCATTATGCCTACGTGTGGCTGTACAGCTTTACTTGTTTTGTTCTTTGTAGATGACTTTTTTAAAAGTTGTAAAGACTGCTACTACAACAGGCTTTGTTCTCAGAGTTTGCTGTGGCCTGATGTAGCATTTCAAACAGTAAATTGTAAAGGGAAAGTGGCAGTAGCAGTGAATACAGTTTAATCAGTCACTGTTGCATTAAGTAATTAAGAGGCAATGCACTCATGTCCCAGACCTTCCCAGCTGCTTTCTGACCTTCTGCTCCTTTGTTTTCTTTTCATCCTGAGCTGCTGTTCCCCTTTTGTTCTGTTCCATCTCAGTTATACCTTTTATTCTCAAGTTCTCATAATTACCAGATTGTCTTCTATTTTAGTTTTCTTCTTTTCACTGTTGACCTTTTGGCTCCACTGACTTGAGAAAGAACGGAGTTCACAAAGAAACTTAATTTTGTATGAATGGTGTGCTCCTGTTTCTCCTGCTAGATGTATAACCTGACACTCTCAGAGGTTTTAGAGGAAGCACAACATACCATGGGCACATATTGCCAGCCTTGTGCCAGACTAGAGAAGATTCTTATTTTCTTTTTCTCCCTAATGTTCCATTCCTTTTAAATTTTTTTTTTTGATGTGGCTTATTGCTAAAAATGGATGGAGAATTATTGCTGGAGGCACTGAACTTAAAATCTTTTACTGTAGAAATTCAGTTGGCCTTTAGAAAGTGGTATGAAATGAAAATAGTGATTAAAAATATTTCCTGGTGTGAAGGTGGCATAGCAGAGTGAAGAACCTAGACCAGAGGGTCATGCAAGAGAATTTTGGATAGACAAGATAGATCAGTGAACAGGCAAGAAATGAATGAATTTAGAATTTATTTTAAATTCTATTATCTATTCATTAAAGCTGCTTTTGGACAGATAATCTGGTGTAAAGGATGATGCCAGAAGCTACATCTCAGCAGACTGAAAGACCCTGAGGTACTCAAATGCCATTTGTAGGTGTTACCTGTCTAGGAAAGTTTCAGTGACCTAGCTCTCTGAAGCCTGTGGACAGCGTGATACCCGACTGCCTTTGGAAACCGGTCCTATCACAGAGATCTCTACCCTGTAGTGGCTGAGGTGGAAAATAGTTGAGGGGGAGTGTTGGGGAAGAGCTCAGTGTAGAGAACATTCAGATAACTTTTGCAGAAGTGAATACATTTAATATGATATGTGAGTTTACCACAGGGTAGGAAAGAGTATGGATTCTTGGATAAGTTCCTGCCCAGGTGTTTTAATGTGATTCTGAGTGAGCTATACTTGTAATCTGTCACTTCTCCTTTTGACTGCACATGGTTACAGTACCTCATTTCCTCTTTGGATCACATCTCACAGGACCAGCTGAGTTTAGCTTCTGCTGGAGAATCCTTTCCAGGTTCTGTGATTGCCAACAGTGACAGGGAGAAGTTTATATAAAACACAGTATTTGTTGGACAGACATTGACAGAAACTTTTGTGTGGACCTGGATCATGAGTAGTGTAGGATGGGGGCAGGACAAGATGGATATAGCTTCAAAGGGGATGTTTGCTAGGTATCTATGAAGGAGTGAGACATAACAGCAGCTTTCTGAGGCCTTTCCTGTGCTCATCCTTTCTTGTAGGTATTTTATTCTTCACCTGTCTTCCTAGAAGAATATATATCTGTTACCCCTTTTGAAGCTGAGAGGTAGGCAGAAGCCTCGTTTTCTGCCTGTCTCTCTGACTTTTACCATGACCAGTATTTCTTCTTTTACTGGTCCATCGTGACTGTTCTTTCCACAGGGAGGAGGAGTGAATATGGCTACTAACAATAGATTGTCATTGTCACTGAAACTGTGAGAAAAACAAAAACTCTCCAACAACATCTTTTTATGTTAGAGAATTAAGGCATTACTTTATTCTGGCCAGAATGTTGTACTGGCCAGGATGTGCAATAGGAATCATTTCATCCACACATGCCCAGATTGTACAGTGAAAATCATTCCATCACACATAATCCTTTATGAGAACTCTTCACACATTTATACAGACAAAACCCAAAGAAATTCTTGTTCACTTGTCTTAAATTACACAATTCTTAGTATTCGATCTCCTATTGGTTATTGATCCCTTTGCTTTCGATGCTAATCTGGTCCTCATTCTTCAGTTCTCTTTATCAGTGCTTTTCCCAGACCAGGTGTCTCTGACCCTGCCAGGGTGTGATGTTGGGGGATAATGTCCGTTAATGATCATTAATGTTTGCTTATCTCCTATGTATCTTCTGGCTACTCCCAATCTGTGGATGTTAAACTCATCGGGCCTCTCCCGGCTAAGATTCTTGTAAAAAGAAACTTCAATTCTTCTTCCCCTGGGCAAAGGAGAACAAACCCCTGACTAAAGTTACATAAAAAAATTTAAAATTGTATCATTTCCAACATCGTTATTATGAGTGTTGTTTGAGGTAGATCACATTGTTCTTGACTTTTGATTACTTCAACAGGCTTTCAACAAGAAAGCACAGAGCTAAAAAAAATATAGATAGATAGATGCAACTCTTAACTAACAACACAACCCACTCACAGTTACGTGTATGTTTCTCTTTGCATAAATAATAGAAATATCTCCCCCTATTTTTTCTATGGAGGTTGAAGAAGGAAAAGTAATTGGGAAAAGTATTTATCTGTAGCTTTGGCCGTTTAGGATTACCACTCCTCTATGACTGTTAGGAATGTTCCAGGGAATGTTATGTTCCCTGTAAGGGTGAAAGTGCTGAGTGCAGCCTGTATGATAAATAAATGAGCACTGACTGAAGGACAATGTGGGTCTGTTAAAGCATTTGGTGGTGGTGTGCTCCTGTGAGAGCACATGGTAGGGCTTTAAAGTATTCGGAGTAGCTAATCAGGCACTGAGAACGTGGATATTAAAGTCCGGCTGTAGCAGGGATATTTTTTGATCAGATGAGAAGGGAATGGTACCCCATAAAAGCTGTATGGACTTTTGGTTTGTCTACTCGCAATTTGCACTTTTGATTATTTTGTTTGCTTTGAAAGGTGAAATATGGTGGGGCTGGTGAAGTAAACTTAATGCTCAGTGGGTGTGTCTGTCCAGAGCCCTTGGAGGTTGAGGTTTCTTTCACAGTGGAAGGAATTTTGCGTCACAAGGGTAACTCAGGAAAAGAGAAACCTTTCTGGCAGCAGTAAGGGCAGAAATGCAGCTCCCTCTTTCTCTTCCAGTAACAAGAGTTCAGCTGCTGATCTTGTGTGTGGGCTGTTGTTCCACAGGCATTGCCTCCTCATGCTAAACAGTCAAGTATACTGTGAGGCTGTGCCACATTAAACTTTCATAGAAGTACTTGATTTAAACCTGTTCAATTTAAACTTTTATGAAAGACTGCTGTCAAATAAGCCACTGCTGTAACTTGTGTTTCTGAACAAAACTGTCCTTTTAACAATAAAAAAATCTGAACTGTGTTTTAGCGAAAAGGGTCAGCTTGTGAAATCCTCATCACCGAAATGTTGGAAGTTTTATTATGCTTATCTGTTGAAACAAATTGCTCACAATCTCGCCTACAGATTGAATACTTTAAATGAGCAAACTTAACACTCCCTCTACAAACCACCTCCTCCCAACCCTATGGCAAGAATTGTTTGCTTGCTGTTTCCCTAAGCAGTGCTTAAATGTCACACCCGTATTGCATGTGATGCTTGCTGTGTCTTTTTCAAATAATTTAATTGAAAGTATTTGAAATATTAGTATGGAAATAATTGCATGGAAGGACTTATGCTGTAGTACTGGTGTACTTTGGGTTTAAAAAAAAAAACCCAAAACAAACAGTAAAACACTGCCTATTTTGTAAGACTTTGAATGTATTGACCAAGTTGCATACCTGACAGAGTACCAAAAGAACATTAGAACTTGGAGGAGCTGGTTATTCTTCCTTTTTCTGAAGCTGGTCGAGGCTCCCACATTTTCCTCGGGGAAGATGAAGTAAGTTACCTAGAAAATGCGTTGGTGATTTCTTGATATGATGACATCTACATATATAGGGAAATATGTCAGTGGGTGTTACATCTTGCTTAGAATTAAAATTCTCAGTTCCCTACCTCTGAAACAGAAAGTGATTATGATCTCCTCTGTAAAGTTATCTGAGATTTTAAATATATTTTCAATAGCTTCTGAGTATGTAAACTATCAATCAATTTATTGTTGAGTCCTTCTCAAGGTGTAAGCTCGATATAGAAGATGAGAGTATAATTAATGTATAGAATATGCAATATGGTACTGCATATATACTTTATATAACACATCATATAACCCTCTTTTTCTTAGCTAATACCATTTCTTTATATAACACACAGTATAGCCCTGGTTTTGTTGGCAAATGTGGTCTCTTCCAACTGAAAATATGGATGCAGGGAATAATCTGTTAGTAATCTTATTGGACAAATCTATTTTATAAAGTTGTGCATAAGGCCCTAGTCTCCAGCCACATGGAATTTCCTTGTTCTGAGTGCTGTAGAAGATAACTCTCTGTGAAGAAGGTATCCTAGATACTTTGTGACTGATGTAACAGTTCTGATTTGTAATATCTTGCTAAAGGTGGCATGGAATATCACAGCACTGGTATGCTGAGTTTAAGACCAAATGCCTATGAAGGTTTAGGGTAAGAACAGAAAAGACTTAATGAGAATTGCACATTGAATTTTTTTCTTGCTTCATTTTTGGATAAGAAAATTACTATTAAAAATATTTAAAAGTTTGACTAAGTGGAAGCTGTCATTTAAGTATTCAAATATATAATCTGTCATTAGGTACCAATATTAAACTTATGTAAAATCTACGAAAAAATATCATTTTTGCATCAATAAGTCTCTGTCATGTACAAATAAAGCTATGCTATAACTGGTAGATGGTGTAGTGGTATATCTTTCTAGGTAGATACATCTTTAGTACATTAGTTTTTGCATATATCTGTTCTGAGAAAAAGCAGTTGTTCACTAAAGAGGGTGAAGAGTGATTTAAGTTTTATTTTTGACTGGCTGATGCTCTCTGAGCCTTGTGGTTAGCACAGAACTGACTCACAAAAAATTCTGCAGACTTATAGGCTGTAGTAGGAATGCCATCCAGATGAAGATCTATAAAGAGAAACTCTGGATCAAGTTTCTCAATATCACATTTCTGCTCTGTTGCCAATTTTATCTATTCAAAGGTGTGACAGTATTTACTAGATGATTGTCTGTTTGACAAGGTCAGATGAAGGATGCTAATGTCTAAAATGTAAAGACAGTGCTTGTTATTCATCGCAGGAACAATGAACAGAGAACTGAGTTGCCATTTTAAACTGGCAAAGTTATGTAGCTTGAGAGAGCTGAAAATGTGTATGTGAACTTGATAACATCTCTTTTAATTTCTTGGTTTAAAAAAGGAGCTTGTCATTAGAGACTATTGTTCTTATTTATAAAATAAAGTGCAATTTTCTACTTTAAACCAGATTAATTTCTCTAGGTGTTGTTATTGCTGGAGTACTGTTTAACTGAAAACCTTTGCATTACCTGAGCAAATAAAACTAATGTCTGTTAAGGGTGTGATGTTACAACTTTCATTGTTAAATAAGGTGTTAGATTGCAGTGGATGTTTGATAGATTAGATGAGATAAGCAAGTAGCTATTGAAGTAAGGCTGTTTGGTGGGGGGGGTTGTTTGTTTTGTCTTTAAAAACAACTACTAAACAAGACCTCCATCAAGAAACACAATCTCTCTATTAACTTTCAGTCTTTAAGATTAAACCTCCATAGTTACAGAATCTAAGTTCTAGAAAGCTCTAGAAACTTGAATGCTCTCTGTGAAATACATTAGTAAAAGTATCCACCCTTTGTTTAGCTCGAATAAATTTAAACAGGTTGGTGACTTTCATTTCAATTTTTCTGCTTTCATCCAGTGATGCCAGAAGGAAAGACGAGGCATGTGTAGTGTTCTGGTGTGGAAAACCTGAGTCTTTGCCTCAGTGAAGTAGATTTTAATGATTCCCCAAGTTTCTCTTGGAGCGCAGAGTTTCTCTGGTTTGGCTGCTGCTCTGTGCTCTCAGGTGCTGCCCAGGAGGAAGCTGTGTGGTTCCCTTGGCCCTCACTCATCTCCTGCTACAGCTTGGAAAGGCTTAGGCAAGTGTAGTTACTGTAGCTGTGATGCTGTGTGTTGGTTCGGCTTGGCCAAATTCCTCCGTGCAGCTCCATGGTGGCAAAAGCGTCTCTGTCCCAGGCAGTACAGCTGATAACTTTCGTCCTGCCTATGCCCAGGACAACAAACATCCCTGCTGAAGAACTGGCATAAATGTAGGGAGAAAAAGGAGTGTCTGATACCCAGTGCTGAAGGGAAGTCTCTCAGAAAAGCTGATTTACAAAGAAGCAATTTGATCTTTTTATTAAGCCTTGCTTTTACTGAGCTGGAACAGGCACAACCCCATCTCATGCTGGGGAAGGGTAGGAACTAAGCAAGTCCATTGGAGACAATGTGCTCTGAGCTAATGGGGGAACACATGGAGCAATACAAAGCATTTTGTGCTCTCTCACGACTGTTTTGTTTTGATAAGCTCTTTTTTTTCCATTAAACTGCTTTCAACCAATCAAGTTTTAAAGTAGTCTCTAGTGATCTTTGAATCGTGTGGAATTCGAGGTGGGTGAATGATGAAGCAAAAGACGGTGATGGCTCTTCAATTTGCTTACTCTAACCTCTGGTGCAAGCTGTACCAGCTCAAGATGCCTCTCTCAGGGCTGGTGTGCTGAGACGAGGCTGCTCACACAGATAGGTCTCTATCCTATGTTCCCTGCCAGCTCTTATCTGCAGTTTGAGCTACTGATACTTTCTGTTGTGTGTGGATGGAGAGTATCCCCTCTCCTGGTACAGCTGGAGAAGAAGAGGTGTCATTTTGGCTATGGACCTGTCACAGCGGCCTGAACTGTGCTCTCTCATTTTATCTTCCTATCAAGCTCACCAAACCTAATACACTGTTAATGTGTTTGCTTTCCTTCTGCCCAGATCATGTTTTGCACTTTGAACACTCATAAAGTTGATATGGACAAGCTCTTAGGTGCACAAATTGGCCTTGAAGATTTCATATTTGCCCATGTGAAAGGACAACGAAAAGAAGTGGAAGTTCTTAAAAGTGATGATTTGCTGGGGCTTACTATTACAGACAATGGAACTGGCTGTGCTTTTATAAAGGTAAACTTAATTACCAGTGAAACACTTCGTTCTGTAGAAGCTCCTGTTACTAGAATAGGTTAATTATTGGTTTAATGATCGTTTAGAGCTCTAAAATCCTTTATTATCATATATATGGTAAGTAAAGAATAAAGTAGTTTTTCTTTAGGTATATAATTCAAAATTAGTTCAGCTATTCTGTACTGCATGTCATTCAAAATTAGTTCATTTGTTCATTGCTTCTGTAATGTGTATCAGCTTTACAATGCAACCATTGTATCTCCTGAGCTACCCTGAGGTAGTAGGTGTTAGATACTGCTTGCATCTGCCCCCTCCTGTTTTAAAGTGATTTTCTGATGTCATTTATTAGATGCTTATAGAACTTCTGTCACTCATGTGATAATGAGATCATGTTCTTTCAGTCTTTGGCTGAACATGCCCAGTTCCCAGGGCAGAAGCCTTAGTGCTGTACAAGAGTAGGGGCCAAGTTCAGTGGTTTCTCAGCTTTCTAGTATTGTTGCCTTAGATGGGGTGAATTACAAGGATATGGATTAACACAATTTACCACAATTAACTTGAGTAGCAAGTATGGGCAGTAACATACACAATATATTAATCATAATTGCTTTCCTTCTCCTCTTCTATATGATCTAGAGGTAGTATGTTTGGAGACAAGTAGAGGCTGAGGAAATGATGCTACCCTTCTTGCTAGACTAGGTATTAAGAACCTTAATCACATTTTCTGCCTTTTTTAGATTCTTTGCTCTAATATACTCCAGTTACCCATTATTAGTGAGGCATTAGCAATTATCTTTGATTACTGCTGCCCCAATCGCTGTTCTCATTGTAAACAGAGCTTCTTGTATGGAGAGGTTGTATTTTCTGTTCATTCCTTAGCTACCATGGGTATAAAAGAAGACATGATTTAGAAATCAGTTTGCTTGCCTTTGTCGTGGAAAAATGTAACTGAGCTCATGTCTATGAAAGTCAAGATGCAGTGAAGGTTTCACTAAGCATTTTGGCAAAATCATAGCCTAACTTTTATGTTTATAGACAACTGTGAACTTCTAGTGATGGCATCTATGCAGCCCATAACATTCAGTCATGCTGCTGCTTATGTGGCATTTTAAAAGAAGGCATTGAAAGCAGTGCTTCAGTGACCAGCGTCCACGAGTGCAGCACTGTGCAGTGACACTCCCTTTGTGCTTGGTTGGTAACAGGCAGAGAACAGCCATCACATAGACTACTGCACAATTGGAGCACACTGGAAAACCCTCACCACATTAGCCAGACAAGCTGTAATTTCCAGTAAATAGTGTAAAACTCCTCTGAACAAAAATACATTTTTCCTTGTACTGGTCTAATAATAAGCATTGTAATGAAAATGGTGCGGTCTTCATGGGAATGCACTGATTTTATGGAGTTTCTACTTGTTTATTGTTGTTGCTGCATATTTAGCTAAGAGATCTTTTAAACAGCATAGAAAACACATGTACGAAAGTAAAAGCTACATCTTTTATTTACTTGGTTGTCTAGGTAAATGACTAAGCAGAGACTGTCTCTAAAGTTTTATAGAACTGTTTTTGCTTATATACATATATTTTCCTTGAAAATTTTTTAATTGTGTCCCATTCTTAATTAAAAATTAATACTAAATTTACTGATTGGTGCGCTGTGGAAGGTTGCTATGGGTTGCAGTAATTTTACTGCATTTTTAATAACAGGGAGGTTTCTAGGTTTGATGTGGTAACCCGACCATTTTAAACCTGACACTGAACTGCGGGTTCTTTTCCTATGAAACTTAATCTTGTTTTGCCTTACCAAGAACAAAATTTGGTGTCATTCTGCTTTCACAAATTTGGTTTTGGGGTACATGGGCAGGTGGGAAAAAGTATTAGGGAGTCAAATTAGCATTCAAAGAACAGCGGTAGAACTTGAAGTATGACTGAGTGGTGTACAAGGAAACGTTATCAAACAGGGTAGGCATTGCGTAGAAGATATAGATCCTCATAGCTTTCCAATGGACTGTAGAGCACTTGAAATACAGGCAATTGCATCTTAATTACTGTGAGGATGTAGCTTGTCTGTCTCAGGCAGTTAACTTGGAGTGATGATAAAAAGTGACACAACAGTCAGTGAATATTATTTAAACAGTTTTAGTGTTGGGATCCAAGTGCAGAAGAAAAGCCAAATGAATATGAATTCAACATGTAGACTAAACATTAACTGAAGCCTGGTGGGACAGTTTTGAGTCCCAGTAACAGAAACTCATTTGGCACCCAGTTTCTGGTGTGTACGATACCCATGTCTGCATTCACCACGAGGCTTCTGTTTGGTGCTAGAAAGAGTTAAACTCAGCCTGAAGCTTAAAATCATTGCAGTGCACTACAGGACGCTGAGCGCTCTCACACTTCCCACTGACTCTCAGATGGAGGCACATGTGTGGGCTCAGACATGCGCGCAGGGGCTGGAAGCAGGTTCTGGGAGGATTGCGCAGCTAGGCTGGCTGTTATGGTAGGAGGTGGCAATATGTTTATCTGCCTTGTCTCACTGTTCTCACTCAAAGTTAGCCTGAACAACGTCAGTCTTTGTTGAAAAGATTGTTAATCAGGAGCACATTAGAAGGAAGTTCGTGTGTCTGCTAAATATAAGGTATTTTACTATGTCACAGCTTTTCTATTTAATAGCCATATAATAATGGCTTACGCGACGTATGCACATGATGAACTGACATGACAGTATCTAACAACAGTAAACAGAATCACTGAAATTTAAAGTGTGATAAATCATAGAGATATTTTAAAGGTTTTTCCCCGTACTTTTTAAATTACCCTTCACAAAAGCTGTAACTTCTGTTATGACCTTTAGACTATTTGTAGTTTCCATGAGATGGCAGTTAGAAGATTTTCTTCTTATTTATTTATTCAGAGGCAGTCCTTTAATATACAGCTGCATAGCTTGATGAGAAAAATAGCAGTTCCACCACTGGGGATGGGTCTTATTAAGATCAGCCCTTTACAGTATGTAATATTTTATTATATAACACATTTTTAAGTCCTGGACCATACTTGAGAAGAGAAAAATTCTGTTCCTATGCTTGTCAAGCTATTAAATAAAAAAAACCCCCAAAACTTGAATAAACATTCCCATTACTGAGATGTCTGTGGTCAGTTTTAAAGGACAAAAAACAGTAGGTTATTCAGGACCCTAATTTCTGAAGTAGGGTTGCATACTTTTTTTCGTCAGCTGATTATATATTCAATGCTTATTAAAATACTTTGTTTGAAAAATAATGCTTTTCAAAATACGTTTTATGATAATCTTATAGACAAAATCCACTGCTGAAATAATAACTCAGTGGTATTGATATTGTTAACTGACATTCTTGAAACTCTGTGGTGTCACCTTTTAAAAACTATCACCTTTTAAAGAAATGTTTCTAATTCTGGTGGTGTTTTTTTTTAAACAATAGCGAATCAAAGAAGGAAGCCTTATGGACCAAACCAAAACAGTCTGCGTGGGTGATCACATAGAGACCATAAATGGAAAAAATGTGTCAGAGTGTCGCCATTATGAAGTTGCCAAAATGCTGAAAGATCTGGAGAAAGGTCAGAAGTTTAAGCTGGAATTGGTAGAGCCTTTGAAAGCATTTGGTGAGTAACCTGACTGTCCGCCTTGGTCAGTAAAACACCTTGATAGTAAAATCCCAACATTGCATTACATTGTAAGTTTGTTTTCAGAATGCAGACAGGTGTCCACCTAAGGTAACATAATGACTACAAGAAAGTACATTTAGTTTTTCCTTTGAAGTGGAAGATTTATGAATGGATTTTCTTCCGTCTTGCTTTCTCCAGCAGTCACCCTGGTGTGGGTTACCTCAACCTGAGCCTTAGTCTCAGTCTCTTTTGCCACTACATGATGTTGCAAAATAAGTACAGGAATGGTTTCATAGGTACAGTTTTAAAGCATGGATTACTACACTGATGTCCTGGTCCTCGAAACTCCTTTTTTCCTCTATTGATTCATAATCCCTGTTGTTCTGTGTGTCAGACTTTTCTATTTCTGTGCCCTTTATTGGGGTCTGTGCTCTCTAATGCTGAAGGAGGCTGCAGAAAACACTGTCTGGGATTCCCCAGAGCACCTCCTTTGCTGCCTGCCTGCCTGTTCTCCCTCTCCCCAGCCTTTTTGTGGATCTCCAATCATGCAGCTGGTGTACTCGGAAGAAAGCAGAATGGCAAAGCTCTGTCTCTGCTTGCCACCTGCATGCTATGAGCAAGTGCTCCTTAAATAGGAGGAATGCATACTGCATATCTTGTATATATTAATCCTATCGATGTAGCAAACAAACAAAAAAGGTAGGTTTTGTTCAGGCAGTCAAAATAAAGACTGAGTTACAATTTTTATTTTCTCAATTTTTTGTGTCCCCCCCAAACCATGTAGCATTATCCTGTAATAAAAACTTCAAAATAGTGCTAAATCATAAATTTGTATGGGGTCTTCTGCACACCTGCAGTAACAGTCAATTCAATATCACTGTCTTCACTACAGCAGCAAAAATTCTAAATGTTTATTTTTCAAATATTTTTTTGTGTGTTAGTAGTTTACGGCTACTGTCATACACCAGTCTTGACACTTGGTGTCAGAATAGCAGCAGAAATTGAAAATGAGACAAATGCAAAGATTTCTTTTTGCTTTTGGTGTTTCTGTGAAGAATTAAGGTTATGAGTTGATCTCTAATGTGTTTGTATATAAGTTGATACTCCTGTTAAGTAAACGTGTATGTTGTACATTATGCTAAAGAATTGCATATGTAGTCTATCAAAATTAGTAATGCAGCCATACCTTTTTTTAATATGGGCCTATAATTTGTGTCCAGTGCTAAAAGTTACACAGTCTGTTTGTAAAGAGCAGGGTAAATCAGTATTTGATTCATGACTTCAGCCATTATTTAATAGTATTTACTTTAGTTAGGTGACTAAGATGCCTTTTAGTCTGCCTGTGATGTAGAGAAGGAAATGCACTCATTTTATGGCAATACCTTTTTTCTGATACTGAATTAAGAGGCAGCTAGAGTTTTGTGGACAGATTTTTGGAAGATGCATGTTATTTTTTACCCTACAGAAATTAACTTGCAAGTTGTAGTGCTCAGTAGGTTAGAAGGTCCTGCCTCTAGCCTTAGGTACAGTTGGGCTTTAGGCACAAATTTATTCAAGGCAGTGCTTAAGCTGCATCTTAAGCGCTAAGAATAGCCCCAGAGGAGATGGCAAACAAGATCCAGCTCCTGCTGGACAAGTAGGTGCTGAATTCCTGTTAATTGCAACTGAATTTGGTGAGGGTACAGAAGTGAGAGACAAGCCTCTGTGTGAAATTATTTTTAGTTTTCTTCCTCTCAGCAGAATGTGAAATAAGTATAATTTACTGGTTGGATATCTTTCTACCATGGACACACAGGCTGTCTCAGCTACTCTAGGCAAGGCTTGTAGCACAGAATTAAAGATTGGTACCAGTCATAAGCTGGCCCTCTATGAATTGTGAAAAATTAATAGAAACAACGTAAAGGCAGCATAACACAAACTCTGCTCTTTAATTATGTGAACATGAAAAATAGTTTCTGTGATAGCCAGAGTGCTTTGGTCTGAAGTACTGCAAATAAAGGTTATGTCAAAATCATAAATCATAAGTTCTAAGGTGACAATGGTGACAGAATTTGAAAAATATGGGTTTTTTTATCAGGAATGACTTTTTGAAACAAGTCTAGCAGAAATTATGACAATCTTAAGGATGTTTTAAACTGTCCTTGAAGTTAATCCTAAGTATATGTATAAGTGACTGACATACCTATTTGTAAAATAAAAGCTAATAAAATTTACTTTTCAAGACCTGTTCAGCATAATAATTTAGATTTGTGACTGCTTATACAAGAAAGATGAGTTGAAATCTATCTGAGCAAAATTAATATAACATCTCGAAGCCTTGTCTTCAAGAAGAGCTTATTAGAAAGGCCTGCTATTAAGAGGAGGAATAATCCATTAGAGAAAACAGGACAATTAAAACAGTTCTGCAAAATTATCCACTCTCTTATAGCACTTTCCAGATTCACTGTATAACTCCCATGTCAGTGAGTAAATTAAAGCCTTGCCACTCTTGAATGTAAAACTATGTCCTGGAACAAGAAACCCAAATCTTAAATGATTCCGTGCTCCATTTACTAACTGGGGTGCCCTTACCCAGGATTAAACAAGAAAGGCTGAATTCAGGTAAAAGAAACTTTGTGTAAACCCAAATACTCCTCGTAGAGATTTATCAGCTGTGAAATCATTTTGGTGAAACCAGTGGAAAAACTCCTGCAGATCTGCTTATGCACATTTCACCTCTGTGACTGCTGATAAGCAAATTGTTAGCTCAGTTCAATGTGGCTCATCGTCACCTGCTTAGCAGGAGTGTTTGCACCATTGCATCAGAGAAAGATGGAAATGTTGCAATGCTAAACCTGCTTTGTGTTCTGCCTGTAAAGACCAGAGTAAATCAGCAGTTGGCTGGTGACTACAGCTGTTATCTAATATCAAGGTGTAGATAGTTATACTTTTCTGTAGAATGAGGAAATAAAATTACACAAGATGCACATATGAAGTGAATGTCATAGGCCCGCTTAGATGTATTGGTCAGTGGAAGTCCTAGCCTCAGTGCAGTTGAGCAGATATTAGAATTTGAAGACAAGAAATTGTCAGCAAAGCTATACTTAGAATACGCTTAATTTATAATTAAATTTTTACATAGTCTAGATCTCGATTAGAATAAAATGTGAAGATAATGTAATAACCAAAGCAGATACATCATATTCTGTCATACTGTATACTTAGTTCTGTTTGGTAGTTTACTTTTGTTATTTTTTTTTAGAAAAGCTGGAACCAAGGTCCAAAGGTAGAACTCTGTCGGAGGCTAAGATCTCCAAAGGGAGAGAAACACTTCGCCTGAGAACCAAAGGCCCTGCTACTGTGGAGGAAATGGTATGGTGTGGTGTATGCCCTTCAGTAGTTTAATCACCTAGCTTCTGATTTATTCTTCCCCAAGGCTGATAAGTAGGATGGAAAAATCTGGATGTTACAAAGCTTGTGGGACAAAAGAGAGCAACTAAAGTTGATGACTAGCAGGGATAGGATGGGTCTGAGGAACCTGGAAGCAGAGAACCTATATTTAGGTGTCATGGATTACATGGATGAATTTAAGGTAAAGTGGACCAAGGAGTGCTGAAAAGAGGGAAGGGGGGAAAAAGAGGTGGGATGGTTGAAGAATTGGTTCCATTTCTGACGCTGTGAAGTGTTTGTGGTTGGTGTAAGGGTTGTTGTTAGTAGGAGAGACTGATTAGATACATTGACATGAATTTGTGCAAAACCAGGATTAGAGTTTGGTAAATAAATGTTATTTGTTCTGGGCTCTTCTAAAGCTGATGAGGTTTTGATGAAGATCTGTATTGTCAGGAGATATAAGGCCCCTGTTCAGTTTGAACGTGTGAGCTGTGTGACTTGATATTAGGAAGAAAGCTCATGTTTGTGAGAAGAGGGAAAGAGAGTAGAATCGTGTGTTTTATTTGTAGATTTTTGAAGTCTGGGTAGCCAAGATGGGAGTAGGGATAATCACTGGCACGCTGCTGTTTATTTTGAAATCTGCATGGATATAATCATACTTTTGCTCTTTTCTCCCTTTATTCCAACAAAGCCAACTGAAGTTGAAGAAAAAGCAATTAAAAAAGTGGATGAGCTTCTTGAAACATACATGGGCATAAGAGATATTGAATTAGGTGAGTTTTTAGCAGATACATTACTACAAAATTAAATAATTTCTCATTCTCTGTAGTCTAAAATTTATTGAGTATTTTAGTCTCTGGATGTAAGTGAAGCAAAATTTGTCCAGCATGCCGTCTCAAAAACTTGCCTGTATTTCTACAAATGTGTTTGTCTGATAAAAGAATCTCCCTCCCACTTCAATCCTTATGATGTAATTAATTAATCAATCAATCCTCTATTCTTCCTGCACATTGTCAATGCACTGTTGCATGAACTTTTTAGTTGTTTGCTATAACTGTCACCACTGTGTTCTTTCTGGCATAGATTTTCTTAGTGGATCTTGTGTGTGCCATGATTAAGGATTCTTAAGGATGTTTATTTGCTTTTTTGCCTCTTGGCATAGACACATCAAAGTTGATTGCTAAGGTTTGAATCTGAGATTTTCATCAATGAAAGGGCAACTATTTAGCAAGGGAACCGACAGAATAATTGCACAAATTGATCAAATTCTCTAAAACCTATGTTCTGAAGAACATGAGAAAACTTGTAGAATATTTACTAGTTATCAGAATCACCAATTTATAATGAAAGAAACTACTTAATCCCATAAGTTCCTTGAAGATGCACCAAACTTGTCCTTGCAGATGTTGCTTTTCTTTGCTGTTCTGACAACAACTAAATAGGAATTTCTGCTTGTGTGGGAAGAAGCTGCAGTCTGGCTGTTGTAGCCAGCTGTGGCTGGTGTAGTCCTCCTAGGATCTTGTGGAACTGCTCATACTGAGACAAAGAGGAAGGTATTTATTGTTATGGTAATATCTTAAAAAAAAAAAAAAAATCAGCCAAGAATTAAGAAAGGATAAGCTAAATGGAAAGTGATCCTGAAAAGAAAGCTTTCATGAGAGAGAAGTGGGGAAGGCAAAGCGGAAAAGGAAATAGGTGTGGCACGAAGCGCCAGAGGGCAAAGCAGCAGGGCTGGAGGGGCAGGAGTTAGCACAGAGCAATGAGAACAAAAGATGGTTATCTGAATAGCCAAAAGGCCTTTGCTCACTGCTTCTACCAGCAAGCATCTGATTGGCAGATTCTACTAGTTTTCTCACAGGAAAAAAGGTAGGTAAAACAGTATTTGTCCCTCAGTCTAAGTCAGAAGTGGATTTCCTGGCATAGAAGAGAGGGCAGAGCTGCCGAAAACTTGAGTTCTGTTTTGTAGGTTCTATCTAAACTTTCCTATTCCCAGGAAACTAGAAGTTCTCAAAAATTCTGTTCCCAGGAACTCTAATATGTGATGCTTGGCCATGTAATATACTCCTGGGAGGCCTATGTGGTGCTGAGCCATGTTTAGGTTAGGGAGGATTCCATGTCCTATCTCACTCCTGCAACCTCTGTGCCTCAGTCCATCTCTGACTCAGGCTTTAAAGCTCTGAGTCTCATGCCAGCTGTCCCCCTGGGAGCTGTTTTTGTCCTGCAGCTGTTGCAATCCTGGCTCAGGCTGGGCTTCTGGAAGCTCCAGAAGCTCCTGTCCTTGCAGGTTACTTCCAAGGTCCCCAGGCTCCTTGCTCTACAGGAGTAAGCAGCTAAGGTGGTCTGTTTTTGGTGTCCATGGGAACAGTCGTGCGGGAACTGGTGTTCCCTGTGTTTTTGGCTCTCAGTACTGTAAACGGGATGACTCTTGCACAGTAGACTGAGAAGTTCAGCTTTCAAGACATATGGCTGAGTTAATAGCCATGCACCTGGTAGAGTTTTCCCATGAATTCCTTGAAATTTTGTTTTCCCCCTAGAAAGATCTAATGCCCTTCATCTTTCAGTATGTAGTTTGGAAACTTCAAAAAAATGCCTTAAAAGAATACTTAAAGAAGGAAGAGGTCTTTGTTCATAGAGAGGCTCTCTTCTTCCCAGCTGGGTGGTTGTTTTGTCCCTCACCTCTTCTTTTCCTCCCCAAAAGGTAGTGAAACCAAGAGAAGCTGTCAGAAATCAAAGACTATAGGTGTCATAGTTTTAGTTTAGTAGCTTTAGTTTGCACCTTTGAAGCCGTATCCTGAAGTTCAAATCTGAGAGTCAACAGCCAACGATGATGACAAACCCCCCCCAAACTTATAATTTTAAAACAATTAAACAGCTCTAGGATTCTTTAGGAAAGGAGAGCTAATCACCTGTCACAAATCTGTTCAATTAACACATGCCAGTTTTTCACATATTGGATGTGATCAGTCACCCATGAAAATAAAATATGAGGAAAAGATTCATTCAGAGAATGCCAATCACCACTTAGCTCGAAATTTCACTCATTACTCAAGCCAGATTAGTTGAAAATGCAAGTCATCACAATGCGCAGCTGACAAGTGATTAAGATCTCAATCATTGCTCACTTCCATGCACTTCTGTTTGTCAGAATCTTTGGATGTCAGTTAATGTTGCTCTTTCATCTCCATTAAAATGACACTTCCATGGTGTGATTGAATTCTAAAACAGTGCCCCAGTTTTAAGACATAAGTTAGAAAGAAAGAACAACTAATGTTAAATTACAGACAGAATTAAAGGTGAGATAAAGCCCTTAATTTTTGCATGGTTTTTGCATCTTGACAGTTTCAAGAATGGCTGTCTAAATCTACACACAAATCCCTGAGCTGGAGCAAAATACTTGGAAATTGTTAAAGAAAATGCATGCTCTTTTTTTCTGGCAGAGTTTTTTATTTTTATTTTCAGAGATCTAAATGCTGTTGAGTTTTACATACCGGCTTTTCGATGCATTTTTAGCTTTTTACTTCCTTACTCCTTTTTACTGAAAACTGGACTTAATCCACAGAAGGGACACTTGGCTCTGAAATGTATTCCTCAGCCATTTTATGGGCACATTAGAAACCGGGCCAGGACTTGACTTCAGCATTCTTTAAAACTTAAATGCACAGCTGAAAGATAATTCAGGTTATTTTAAATTCTATGGGTGCTTTCTGATAAAGGAATTTGAGCAGTTGATTAATAGGAGTGAGTCAGGAAACGGTGTTAGTGAAAAATATTGGCATTTATTTTTTTAAATCAGTAAGAATTGAATTGTTGTGGACTGTAGTTAATCCCAAAATTCTTGGTAGGAGGAAGCCTGGATCTAACCCCAGGGTGCTACCGATTGTAAATGATGGCAAGAAGAGCTTCCTGTCCAAATTTTTTTCAGCATCTTTTGGCATCATGCACTGATATTTTGTTCCCCTTTGTTCTATTTTTCTACTTTTGGATGATTACTTCCTCTCTGTTGCTCCCTATAATATTATCAGGCATGACATGTCATAGAATCGTCAGGGTTGGAAAAGACCTCCGATATCATCAAGTCCAGGCTTTGACCAGACACCACCATGCCAATTAAACATAGACTAAGTGCCACACCCAGTAATTTCTTGAACAGTTTCAGCGATGGTGACTCCACCACTTCCCTGAGCAGCCCATTCTCATGCTTAACCACCCTTTCAGTGAAGAAATTTTTCCTAATGTCCAACCTGAACATCCCCTGGTGCAGTCATGGGCTGCCAGCTTCTCCAGGAGAAAGCTGCAGGGGGCAGTATCAAAGGCTTTACTGAAGTCCAGGTAGGCACATCCACAGCCTTTCTCTCATCCATGGGTGGATCACCTGGTCATAGAAGGAGATCAGCTTGGTCAGGCAGGACCTCTCTTTCCTAAACCCATGCTGGCTGGGCCTGATCCCCTGTTTGTCCTGTACGTGCTGTGTGATCACACACAAGATAGTCTGTTTCATAACCTTCCACCACTGAGATCAGGCTGAAATATCCTTGCATATTCTTTGTTTAAAAAATTTAAAAACTACTTCTCCACTTGGCTTCCACTCTACTTGGTTTCATTTTTCAAAGTTGCCATCTAGTCAAAATGTCTTAACAGGTTTAAACCTGTTTTGTTACCCAAGCTGCTTCTCTTGACTCACAAATCCAACCCATCAGTATTTGATAGATGTTTTTATCTCTAAATGCTTTAACTGAAGTGATATTCTCCCTGAATCTGTTGTTTTCTTCTCCTTCTGTCACCAGACTTCCTTTCCCAAGGGATTTTATTGCATACATTCTGGGGTATATTGTTTATGGCTCTGTTCATTTACTCTGAAAGAATAATGGGAGTTTTTTGAAAAAAGGAGGGGCAGCAAGTCCAGTTACACAAAAAACCTTCTCCACTTCAAGAAGAATTAGTACTTAAGAAAAAGGAGCAAGAATAAATATTTCTAATAGTTCTTGAGTACCAGATCTGACAGTATCAACATGAGACTTAAAACAAGTAATATTAAATACTGGAAACTGCAAAAACATGCTTCATTTTCTGCTTTACCTTTTTACCTCTTCTTACCTTTTGATAAAGGCAAAACTTCTATTAGCATTACAGCTAAATAAATATTGAGCTTTCTGTTAAGACTTCTGAAAAATCTTTTTCAGAAGTTACAGTATAGGATATAGGTAGCAAAACCACTATGTAAGGTAGATAATAAGAATGGCAGGGAGAAAGTAGCTTTCATGGCTTGTGTCACATGTGTCTATCAAAAGTGAAAATAAGGATTTTGTGAAAGGTCTTTGAAATTATTTTAAAGGAACTATGTTTGAAAAGCCATCATATTATTTTGTATTTGGATACTTGTTCGTATTCTGGGGAGTCTGATATTGAGCTTCTCAGTTAAAGTTGACAAGACTTCTAATTCCTCTCATCACTTTTAAGATTGCTGAACTTTTCACATTTTATGTAAAAACTTACCAGATATTAACATTGCCTGAAGTGAAATGAAAAAAGGAAAATCTGAAAACAATTGAGGCTCTTCTGACTGTGGAAAAATATTCTATTGGAATAAAATTCCTGTAATCACTTAGTGTGCAGCTCTTACAAGAAGCAGTGGGGAGAAGGGAGGGGAGTGGAGACAATTTGGCACGAAGCTGTCACCCTCTGAGCAAAGTTTTCTTCAAGCTGGCAAGTATCTGCTAAATGCCTTTGCAATCAGTAGGCTTTGATTTGCCTTGGGAATTCCGCATTGCAAATGTCACTGTGTTCACACAGCTATGCCGCCCTGGGGATGCCGTCCCGCGGCTGTGGCAGCGGCCTGGGGAAACAGGAAGGTGTTCACGGGTGGCAGAGAAGGCTGGCCAGCTTTAGCATTTCTGGATGAAAGTAGTGAAGGAGGGCTCGGTGGTGCAGCGGGTGCGCGGAAATCCGCAGGGAAGGCTGGTGCCTGGCGCCGGGATGCGCGGCAGTACAGCCGGGCTGGCACTGGAGGTCAGCACCACGCTGCCGAAAGCGCCCGGTCCCGCAGGCTTTCCAAGAAGCCTATTTCATTACATCAGGTGGATCTGGGAATGCGAATGTGCTTTAATAAATATAGTACATTAAATGTGCCCTGGCAGCGCTGATTAGACTTACTCAATACAGATGTAGACGGGTTTTTTTGAGGCTGCTTTAGCGTGGCAGTGATGTTCTGATTCCTGCTTGACTGGGTTGAAAGTTGATCAGCTAAGTTTAGTGGATTTTGTTTTCAAGTTTCATAAATCTGTAATAAACTAGTTTTTAGATTCTATTTCATTATTTAGGAAGCTCAATCTTTGAAGAAAGTTGTGTTTGAAGTTACACTTTCTGTTAATGACAGTTATTAATGTGCAATCTGAAGCTTCAGCTAGGGCAGCTGGATTGTGATACGCTGTGTTGTCTTGTTTACTGCTGCTGTCTGTGTCATATGGTTCTTCTATACCTCTTGGCCAATTTATCTTAAAAATGGCTAAATTCCTCACTCCCACCCTGCTTGAACACTTGTCTAGATCCTTACTTTCTTGATGGCAGCTTCTTCTAAATGTCTGGTGTAACAATATCTTGACATGTTTGCTCTTATGTCACCTTGCACAGGTCTTTTTTCTCCACCCTTCTCCCGGTGTCTGTAAAAAGTACATCCATACCCTTCTTCATATCCAGAAATCCGTGAAGTGTCAATTATACCCTTCACCTCATTACCTCCAGGGTTGCTTCCCTGTAAGTACCTTCTTATGCCACGTTGTCATGGAATATAGAGTGGCATTGATAGGACAAATCCTTGTGTTCCACCTGTCAGGAAAGAGTCCTTTAATTCCCGTTTCCCATCCAGACTTGTCTGAATCAGAGTCCCAGGAACTTCATGGGGGACACAGAGAGAATCAGTGCAACAGGGATAGGGTTTCTTCTGTCAGGAAATCGGTCTTGAGGGTCCTTGAGAACCACTAGTGGTGCCTGGGAAGCTTGGTTACGCTTGAACTGTTTCCATCGCAGCAGTTTATTTGTCAAGATATACATAAATTTTCCTTGGACAGCTTTGTGTAGTTTGACACACTTTGATTGTGTTTGGAGCCTCACATGTGAACACAGTTAAAACCAAAACATCAAGTTTCCTCAAAATTACTGTTGTTGACGTTTACAATGTGGAATATGGCTCAAGCTTGCTTACAGCTTGTTACGTGTTTGCACAACAGCAAGTACTGTTTGCCAGAAGTTCATAACTGTCAGTAAATTTGAGCTGAGTTTTAGGTCAACAAAATAAAATTAAATAAATTTAGTAAAGCTTCAGAGTAGGGAAAGTTTATTTTTGTTTTTATCAGAGAGATTTTGCCATGTTGATTCAATACAGTGCATGTGGTAGATGGCAGACTGCCCCAGTGAAGATGCTTCTCTGTGACTTCAAAACTTCCTTCCCTTTCTCAGGCACTGTATTATGTGTTTTGCATTTGGATATTCCTCTGAGAAGAGGCTAGAAGCTGTCAAATCCTTCACTTTGACACTTGAATTTGGTACGCTCATGAAGAAAGTGGTGGTTATTTGATGTTTAACAAAAGATGGAGGACATCTTGCAGTTTAAGGCAGGTGTGTCAAGTAATGACAAAATGAAGCAGACTTCGAGGTTTCATCTGTTGTGCAATACCATCATTTTTTCTATGAATTTGAACAGAGGGTGTGGAACAGAGATACAGGACAGAAAATAAACTGTATTCAGCAGTGCTGTTTGTGCTGAGTGTGTCTTACAGAGCATTCTGCATCCCTCAAACCATGGTAGCTTGCTGCCAGTGGTTCTCTGGGCCCAGCTTAACCAGGAGAAACTTTTGTTCTGACTCTTTTCACCCTTCATGGAGGTGCAGGTGTCATGATCAAGAGAGGTTTGAGCCCTCACAATTTTCATTTGCTCTAATATCTATGGGTTGCCAGCATCCAGTGTTGTTTGGGACAGACTTCTAAGTTGCCCTAGAATCTGAGAAACTGTGCAGTGGCAAAAGGTGAGGGATGAGCACAGCAGCCAAGGATTGAGTCCTAAGCAGCAGTCCCAGTGTAGCCATTTCAAAACTGAGATCTGACACTTGATAAATTCTGATACTTTTGTGTTAAATAAGAGAAAATGCTGGACAGCATTGGTATAGAAGATATCGCAGTTTACCTCTGTTATATCACACCTCTGCTTTCATTTTCTTGGATACCGAGATATTCCTAGTGTTTGGTGGCTCCAGTTCATTGTGCACAGCAGCAAGGCCTTTCTCTTGCTTCTGCACAGTTTGAACCACCTGACTGAGATTTTCAGAAATAACTTTGTGACTTTTTAGATGCATAAGCAGAAACTTCAAAGTACGTAATTCCTGTTGAATCCTAAATTCAGCTGGTAGACTTTGCATCTCCCTAAGCTAACCTTACCAGGTTTTGAAAATAGACATCCCAAAGCCGTCTTGGCCCTTTGTGTTAGCTGTCACTTTCATGATAATTACATTATTTTGTTTTGTTGCTCTTTAGCTGCAACAATTGTGGAAGCTGGAAGAGACAAGAAAAACCCAGATGAATTCGCAGTGGCATTGGATGAAACTCTTGGCGACTTTGCATTTCCAGATGAGTTTGTATTTGATGTATGGGGAGCAATAGGTGATGCTAAGCAAGGATGACTGGAATGAGAACTGTACAGTTTGTCAATTCCTGTTTGAAAATACGAAATGATTTGCAAATACATCAGAATTTTAATAATTTTACTGATTTGAATTCAGGGTGCTCTGCACAAGTATTCGGATCTGAGATTTTCCTTTGCAAAGGAAGGTTTCTAATAGAAATGAAGGCAAACCCAAACTTCTGACAACTGCAATTTAAAACATTTAATTTACATGTAGAAATCACTGTGAGGAGAGTTGTCGAGGTGATATATTTATACAGAAATGTTATTAAAATTAGGTAATTTTTATTGTACATACACTTTGATACCAATATTCTGAAAAGTGTTAGACATATGCAACAAGGAGTTTGGATTATTTTATCTCTTTGGAGAGGTTTATAAAGCTGTTGAGAAGCTACCTAGCTTCATGCTGCTGTTCCCTGGTTTTCTGCTGTCCCTATGTATTCACCTAAAGCCTTTGGTTTTCTTACAGTTTGGCTTGGGCATTGTCTTTACTGTAGGCAAAGCTGGGAAGAAGCTACCCTGTTTCTTTAGAACCCAAATTCAGGAAAACAATTCCTCTGAAACATGAGAACTAAGATCTTTGAATGAGAAAGACTTGCTTGCATTTGAGTCATAATATGTTCTGTCTGGGTATTACTGAGGTAAGTAGAGTAAAAATGCTTAAACCAGGAAGCTGCTGCTTTATTCAGATGCCGTATTATTGCAATAGGAACTGCATAGGTAGAAATAAATGTTAATTTTGATTACTATTAATGCATTTGAATAATATCTGTGATTTGGCACTGGAGACTACAGTGTATGACCAAGTGCTTAGTTGATTTTTGTATATGCTAAATGATTTCTTGAGATCCCATGGAATTCCCCTCTTTGTGTGTGGTTTTCTTCAACACGGCAACTCAAGAGAGATCCTGAAGGTGTTCAAACCCAAAAGATATTGTAAAGTCACAAAGAATTGTAGTTTGGATGACAATGCATGCCTAGACCCAGAAAAATATGTTAAACTAATTTAAGATGTTGGGATATTCAATTATGTTGTACATAAATGTTTATTTTAACTGCTAATTTTTTACTAAGAAATCTGAGATTGTTGAAAATGAAATTGAACAAGAATGTGGGTTCTGACCTGGGAAGGTATCATAGCTTTTTAGTATTTTTATATTTGCATAAGAATATAAAATAATAATTACTACAAAACTTTTTTTCTAAATCACTACCTGAAGAAAATGTCTTTCCCTGTCTTGCAGAGATCTCTTTAAAATAAAGACTATGCCAATAATTTTACATGTTCTGTGTGAGTGATTTTATTTTTTGGTCTAAAACCATGACACTTTGAAGTATCATTGAGAGAACAGGTTCTTGTTCTCTTTACTAGGTTATTGAGAAAGGATTCTAAACTCCACTTCAGCAAATTTCTATAAAACTGGAAAATAAAATTAAAGAAACTGTAAGGAGGTGGTAAAATTTTGTGTATCCCATTGCTCATTTGGGCCCTCAAGGATATATTACTTTGCAAAAGGAGTTTGATAGCATTTCTTCTTTTTTAGTAATTGCAGGTCTGAGCCCACAATCTTCTGTTGCAGTTGAGCACACTCTGCTTAAAGGGCTGCTTTAGCTGATTTACTCATGGTAATGAAGGGCTAAAGTGTTGTGGGCCATATAATTTGTTCTTTAAACTTCTAGGTGAAAAGCAAAAAGGAAATGCCAAGAATTCCTTGTTGGTTTCAAATCATAAACTCAAGTGTCAAATTTTGTGGAAGTGTTTATGTACACTAGTGTTAGTAACCAACATGCCACTGATTATAAAATATGTTAAAATTAAGGACTCCTTCTTTGGCAAAAAGAGAAAAAAGTACTATGGATAGTGCATGAAATGTTGCCTGTAGCAGATAACCCCTTGTGTTTTGGCCATTCATTTTATTTTTAGAAATTAATGTTGTTCAATCAATTTATATTCAGGGGATAATTTGTCTCATTACACTGATAAAATGGTAAGATAAAAATAATCTCTGAAGCTCTAATTCTGCAGAGAGCTGCCTCTTGTCACAGTGGCCTATCTTTGTGGAGTTTATTTCAGGCCTAAGATTTAAATAGGGATTGCAATTTTACTAGCATTTACTGTAATAAAGCATGTCAATATACCTTGCTTTTTCTATGTTCTCAAAGCATACACTATTTCCAGCACCTGTGACATAATGGTACCACTACCTAATTTAGCAGATTATTTGCATTTTCCAGCCATGCGTGAATAAATTGTCACATGAAAATTGCACTGCCTTATAAAGCATGATAAATACTTCTCTTTGTGATGATTTGTGTAGTAAATTAACATTGTTTTACTAATGAAATACAGCCTTTAAAACCTAGTCAATAATGACACTAATGCCTTTAGATGCTTTGTACAGTGAAAATGTCATTAACTGTCACTACAAAAATCTCCCAAGTTAGTTAGACACACTAGTTTTATTGAAGTGCTGATTAGCATAGGGCTGTAAACACTTTGTTAGTGTATGTTGCACATGGAGGTGAATGTTGGTGAATAGTCTGCTCAAAATCTGAGGTGGAATGACACAAAGCCGTAACTCAGCCCGAATGCTATTCTAGAAGTGACTTATTCCTTACTTTTATAATTTGGTGCAGAGCCAGCTGAGAGCTGGCAGACAGATGCAATTTGTGCCTTTGCTTCCAGACTTACTGCTATGTTCAAGACAATGGAAAACACACCACTATTTTTTTTAACTTTTTGCAGAGTCTTTAGATGCAACAAGGGGATTTAATGAAATCTTGTGTTCATAAAGTTCTGAGCTCATAATCTTAAAAATATGATGAGTGATGAATATTTTACGCTTTTAAAGGAACAAATTTTCCAAATTACAGATATATCTTTTGTGACACCTTTAATATGCCAAATTATGCTTCAATTAAATCTGCTTTTATGCAACCCTATTCATACAGCTGTTATTCAAAGAGCTATTAATATAATCAGTCTATTTAGGAAAATCTCGTCCGTTACTCAGATTTGAATAATGCATATACTCTTATTTCTGTATATTATTTTCTTCACAATTTGTCTATTTTCCCCTTTTTTTTTTTAAATAAATGTAACATAAAGCTTTGAAAATCTTGGGTTTTGTGCATTTGAGAGTGCAATATTAATGTTAAAATTAAGCTAATTTGTAACATGTTGTTAATGTTTTTATTCCTGCTTTTTAATGAGAACTTCTGCTACTTTTCAAATTAAATATTGTTTTTGATTAAAACAGCTCTGAGAATGTCTCTTCCAAAGTCTGAGTATTGTAGTAAGATGATCTATTACGCTTTTTAGTTTTCCTATTTTTTTTTTTTGACAGGAGATATTTCAGAACAATTAGAAATCAGGGTGTTGACTCTTTCCCCTTTTGAAATCAAAGGGATCTTTGCCATGAATTTCAGAACTCAACTCTAGCAATAAGAATTTCATCTGAAATTTATATTCAGTGTTGTTTTCTTTTCCAATTCTCTGACTAAATATGTTTGTAAGGCATTTTGCATGTTGTTATGCACTGAAAGATCTCTGATTCAATTTAGGAAAATATGAACAAATTTACAGACTTGGAAGTCAAGAGAAAATTCTCAATATTTCGTGAGGGTACTTGTAAATAGTAACAACTTTGAGTAAAAAGCATGCAGCTGGCAGTACAGGCTTTGTCCTCAGAAAAGGTATGTTTAATATGTGAGATTCAGGCACTGACAACTAAAATAGACTGAGACTGGATAAATGTACAGAAAATATTTTTTTTTCCTATTGAAACATGCACTGTCATTAAATAGAACAACACAGTCTAAATACAACAACTGTCTCTAGATTGAACGGAAGCAATCTCCTGAGTTATTTATATTGTCTTATCTCTCCTCTTTTGTTGCTTGTAAATAGAGAGGTTGTGAGCAACTTTTTCAGTTTTCTTTAATGTCACTCCTTACCTAAATGTCTATTGCGATGTCTGAGCTCTTTCAGAAAAATGTAGCTGTTTGTTTTGTACCTGAATCATTATTTTGTGGGGTTCTCCCAGTCCCCTGAGAACTAATGCAGATTTTCAAGTTGTCATAAACTAATTTTACTGTAGTATTTGAAAGAGGGGGAAAAATCAGAGAGAAAGAAACATCTGCTTTTCTTGAAATGAAAAGGTACCTGGCAGGTCAGACTAGAGGTAAATCCCTGACAGAGGGTTAGTATGGACATTGAGTACTTGGCCCCAATGGTTCTGGTCAGCAGAACTGCTGCTGTGGTTCTTTGGATGTTTGTCAAGGAACTATCTTGCCCTGCTAATATTTATTAGGAATGTGGGCTCATGAGTGTAGTACAGAAATTATTGCCTAATGAGTTTTGTGAGTTTGTGTGTTTAATATGGAAAATTAGCTGTGATTTTTTTCTCCTTAGAGGGAGACAGGTTTGTCCAAACCTAAAGATTATGAACAATGGTCCCCAAAGCTTTTCTGCTGTGTTTCTCCATTCTGTTTTCTAACCATTGCACGTCTGAACTTCTCATGTAGGCAGAAAGAATGAAAATAAGATTCACTCTAATATTTAAGAATTTGATTACTAAATTTGCTTTATGTGGACTTGCTTTTTTCCTGTTTTCTTTTTGGATGAATAATAAAATATTTTATTGTAATTTTTTGGTTTTTTAGCATGAGCTGCATTAATTAACTCTATCAAAGCAATAAGGTATTTGAATTTCAGATGAGCTCTAATTGGAGAAACATATTGCACTGCAGTATCTAATAACAAAAGTTTCTGCTTACTAAAAAGATGGTTTTACTAAGTTTTCCCAAATCTTTTCTTTGTGCTTTTAACAGGGAAATAATGGTGAACTGCCAGGGAGGAGAACTCTTAGTTTAGTGGAAAAATTTTAATGACAGACTTAGAGTTACAAGTTGTGCTTGTAACACAGATGACCTGACAACGATTTGTGTAGTCCTTTCACTTGACAGCTCTTCCAGTAAAGGCACAAATTTGTACTTTTTATATATAAACCCTCTCTGGCTTGAAATGGGAAAGCAAGCATGGTAAATCCATTGCAAGTCACAGTCTCCAGGCATTCATATCATAGTAGTGAAATCTCTTTTAAAACCCTTCACACATACTTTCCAAACATTCTTATTTTTACGATGTGGATTTTGTTTCCAGTGGGTGTTTTTAACAGATAATTTTACTTGCTGAGCTTAACTTTTGAAACTGGTAAGCCTTTTTTGAAGTATCTCTAGGTAAGCTAAATTTTTAATTATCAGATACAGAAACTGATCAACAGAATGACATAAATCTTAGCTCTTGGTAACAATACCTGAAATGCCCAATGGATGTTTGCCATTAGCATGTACAAATTTGGTGGTGAAAAAATCGTAATTTCAGGACTACAAAAGTGGAGGTTAACCTTGTCCTTTCTATGTTAACAAACTAAAATTTCATGTTGTTTCATGGTTGATTTGTTTTCATTATCTATAAAGCAAACCAGGAAAGAAAGGGAACAACTATTATCAGAATAAATGTTACAGTTACAAGTATGACCTCTTTCCAGGAATAGGAGCCTTGTGAATTGAGGTGAAGCTCTACATAAATACGCTATCACTACTTTCTCTTTTAATAAAGAATAAGGTAATACCTTTCAATATCAAGGATAAGTGAATATAGCTTTAACATTACTTGTCTGTTTAAATACAGAGAATTGTGAGCTACCAACTGAATGTGTAATTTTCTTGGCAAAGTTCTAGGTTAGAGTGAATTCCTGCAAGGGAAAGATTTGTGAAACTCAGCTCGCATTGGTGGTTTGGCTCATAAGGTCCAAGGCAGATAATTACATTGCCTTTGAGGGAACCAGCTCTTGAGCTGTGCTAATTGTCAAACTATTGAGCTAGTGAGTTTACCAGAAGATGTTTTCAAGAGTTGACCTGGGGGATGGTTTCTTTTTTAGAGAGGAAAAAAAAAGACCGTGGCACAAAAAATAAGCTTATGTTAATGAGATTGCTGAGGGCACAAACTGTAAAAGATTACATGACTAAAAAACGTAGTGGAATATTGTCTAACAAGACGGCCTTTAAAGCTTGACTAACAGTATTTTAATCGTTTAAAATGAAAGGCCATAACTTCAAACTTAATAACTGAGGGAAGTTCTTAATTTGAGATGCTAGATGAAAAATACCTTGATGCACTAGTCATTCATTGAATGACTGTAACCCACTAGAGGGCTACATTGGGGGAAAAAATGACCGCTGCACATCGCAGGGAGGAAGACCAGGAGAAACTGGGAGGTGATGTTGCAACCCAGAGCAATGGTGAGATTTTTATTTTCAACCCTGTGCTCAATGCAGGCTTTCCTTGTTGTTTAAACACTGGACAGATTTGGAAAAAAGGCCTAATAAAATGATCATGAGAATCTTTAAACGTCAAACTGAAGATCCTGCATTCTTTGGGACAGTAAATCTGTCTAAAAAAAGTTTGTTAGGATGGCAAAAATCTTGGAGAGGCAACTTCTTCAGGCTAACCAACTGCACTGTGAGGAATACAGGTGTGGCCGGAAACTGCCTTCAGTCTGGAAACACCGAGGAGGATTTCTAAGGCAAATGGAACAGTACAAATATGGAGACAAAAACCAGGCTGATTTTAGGGCAGAACTTTAATCTTTATGAAGAGAGACTGTATGATATGATTGCTGGAGCACAAGCAAACAAGGTGTGATGCCCCAGTAGGTTCCTTTTGGTCCCAAGAATTGTTTTATCTGTGTTTAATTGCCAGGTGTTTTGAACTCTCACAGTTTGAATTTAAATGTGGGCACATTTGGAAAAGGCAGGTAGGATTGTAGAGAGTTTATTAAAACTGGCTTGAAGGAAATTGCCTTTTTGACTGAAATGCAATGCCAAAGCCCTCCTGAGGTCTCTCAACAGGCTAGGTTTTGGATGCTTCTGCTCCAAAGGTGCAGGGGGACATGGCTTTTCTTTTGTTTGCTGAAGGTAGGGAAGCTGTGGCAGGGGAGGAGATGTCTCTGCAGTGCTGAGCTTGCTACTGCTGTGGAAGTCAAGAAGAATAATTTCCATCAACAGCTCCTGGACTTTTCCTTTGGTTTTAGAAGGCGGATCCTGGTTTTTGTGTGGGTTTGGTGCGCTTCACTAATTTTTCTACCCCTGAACTGTGTTTAAAGCCATCACTACAACTTTTGAGTGTGGGAAAGGAGGCTGCCAGGGTTTCATCCTATCCCAAACAACATGTGAGAGAAGTTCTAATCTTCATCTAGAATTAGGTGTAGGCACTGAATTGCCTAGGACATAGGAGGGGGCAGAGCTAAGTTCTGTGTATCTTCTAGCTATGCTTGAATGAAGAAAGGGTGCAGACAAAATGGTGTCTGTGGGTTATGCTGCAGACTGTTGCTTGGGACACTATTTACTCCATTGTCTAGATTTCTAGTCCCTAGTAAATACAAAAATGCCTGCGATTTGTACCCTGCTAAACTCACTACAATATGCTCTCCCCCTGTGTTTCTGGCCTTTCAAATTTGTGGTTAGTCTCTTGAATGATCAGGGGAAAAGGGATTAATAAATAGCTTTGGCAGTAATCTGTATTCAGCTCTGTGTTGAACATCCATTATTTTTATGATTATAATAAAATGAATAGCAGTGTAACAGCTGCCTTGGGTTTTCAATTAAATGCATTAATACATATGCAAGAAAATAGCCTATCTCAATAGTATTTATAGAGAAGAGAATGTTTTTCAAGATTTGTGGCAAATCATTATTATGCCTTTTTTCTATATGGCATTTGGAAATATGAGAGTGGAATTGCAGGCATGCTGCTTTATTACTTGCAAGTGGAATGTGTGATAATCAGCCCTTTGCAACACTTCTTAATGACGACAATTTTCATTGCATAAAAATCAGGTTTTATTACTTGATGAACAAGTCTGTAGTCAGTGCCTGGTTTAGTAAGAAGATGGTTAATGCTTGGAAAAGGTCCTAAATGCATATTTACAGCTTTGCAGAATTACGTGTAAAAGAATTTTTGATGGCATGAATGGAGCCTGTAAAATCCTGGTTTGTTCTGATGGTTTGAGAGTTGGGGGCAGTTGCTTCACTCATGGTTTCCAAACTGCTTTCTCCAACATGCTTTATTTTCTTCATCTTTGCTCCATGTCAGAAGGATGCCTTTGACAGTTTCATCTGCTTACAGCTCTCATTCTTCTCCTTCGTGTCTGTAAGCTTTGCCAAACAGCACTGAACAATAAGGGAGTCATTTTTCCACCCAGCTCAGCTTTTGTCAGACTTTGCACTCCAGCTCATTCTTCTATTCTTTCCAGCTATATCTTGTATTTGGGGCCTCATGTTCCTGCCAATGAGTCTGAAGGAATGGTATTATCACACTCTTTTTACAGATCTTATTCCTTATGTGTGAACAGTGGACTGCCTGGTGTCTGTTAATGTTCCCACCATAAAAAATGCAATGGCAAAAATCACCTTGACTTTGTAGCATAGAAGTTGACTGATTTAAAAACCCCCCAAATTACCATCCTGCTATATTATTTACTTCAGCTCTAGAGCAAGTAGGAGTTTAAGAAGTTTTCTAAATCTTCATTCCCTTATCCAGAGCCAGTAATAAAGCCTAACACCTAAAAAGCCTGCTAGGACTAGTATGAGACAAGTAGTGTTATGTGCATTATTCAGTCATTTTACTTGTAGCACTAAACTCCTTTTATTGAACTGTTTCACTGCAGAAGGATTTTAATCTTGTATTAGTAAGAACACCTGAATAAAATAATGAATAACCTTGAACCAGTTGGACTGTGAACTTGCAGGATTACTGTTTTCTTTCTTCCCAGTGCCACTCTATTTCCCATGATCTCATACCCAAGATTCCTGGGCTTTCCTGTTTACCAAATTGGTGTTTGCTAATTTACACAGAAACAGAGGTGGGTGGCAGAAATTTTGGAGTGTTGAATTGTGGCAAGGGACTCTCATCTATTATAAACAGTTCTTAAAACATTACCGTCAGAATCATCCCAGAAAGTTCTTTAGAATCCGTGGCAACTGGCTCAAAAGCCTTAAAAAACAAACTGTAATTATTTATACCTGATACTGTCACCGTATAGATACAAAACAAATCCTGTGATATATTTAAGTGGACAGACTGCAGATTTCATGAATTTAAGAAGTTTATTTTCTACAGCCCATCACTGTGAATGATTTATAAGGGGGTCATGATTGATGAGAGGGTTAAGTAAGGAGAAAAAATATTTCTATTTACACACTTAAGTTTATGAACAGGAATGTATTTCCTTTGTCTGGAAAAAGGATTCTGTATTGACTTCAGTGTAATAAACCTGGATTTTAATATCAGGTTTTCACTGTCTGAGGAAGTACATAAATCTACTCTCAAGCATCTGCCCTGAAAAGCATCTCATCTAGGCAAGGACTAGTTAAGTATAGACAAGGTCATGTATATGATCAACTCGTTGTAGGATTTACGAGAAAAAACAGTTTTTATTTGCTTACAAGCATGTGGGAACAAAGACCTGAGCTCTGCTTTGCCAGAGTTCATGGAGGAGCGGGTAAGGATTTCTCCTGGAAAATGTGGAATGACACTTCTCTGTCAAGATTAAAACAAGCTTTTCAGCAGTTTCTGCTTCCTGCTCCTTCCCTTGGATTAATTCCAACCAGCTTCTTGCAATTACCTCCCCATTCTGTTAATGTGGAATGGGAGTTTAAAAGATGACATCACTCAGACACATTGTGATATGTATGACTAATCAGTAGTTAACAATGCAACAATTAATTCCTCTGTGGCATTTTATTTGTCACTTAAAAATATTCCTTTGACTCACAGAGTAACTCATACCCTGCGGGAAAAGATCTCAGCTCATTAGAGCTGATCTGTAGTTATCACTTGGCTGGTCTCTCCACTGATGGTTGCTGGGCCTCATTTATTTTAACCTTGATCTGAGATCTCACCTCTCTTTTTTTAAATTTTTTTATGTCCTTTTATTTGCAGTGGAATGTCTGTCTTGCTTCCAGGCAGAGCAAAGGAATAAAAAAGTATTATTAGTATTATTAAAAGAAAATAAAGATGTAACAAAAAAAAAAAAAAAAAAAAATTGGCCTTTCCTTTTTCTTCAACAAGCCTGTGTGAAAAAGTACCAAAACAGCTAAAATAAGGTATGCCCCTGTGTGAATGTTTCCCCTATGCTCTAGGCTCAGTGCAAGAAGCAGCAGTGTTTTCCATAGTATCCTCATTTGCACTTTCATGCCTTTCCTTGAGATCACTCCTGCTTGTAATTTCTCTGTGGATTTACTTATTCTTTGGGAGTTCATCCTCACAAGAGTAAAACTTTTTTACCTCTTTGCCCGAATCTATTTTCAGCATGGCTTATGAAACTGAGAAGCCAATGACATCTGTTTTTCTGAAGAAAAAAAAAAGTCTTGAGTCTTCTCTACTGGGTTAATCTGTACAATCTGCACAGATCTTTTGGAGTGCTTTTTTCTTTTTTATTCATAATGAGAGTTCCAAATGATGTGCTTTTGGCTGTCATGTGGCCTGCATTGCATGAGGTTACATTATAAGGTCTTGTTCTGTAGGAAATCTTGTTATACACTCATTATTCTACACATGCAGCTGAGGTAGAGAGGGAGTGAATACTCTACTAACAGTCTCACAGAGGCAAGCAGAAGGAATCAGAGGCAAAGCAACTTTTACTCTGTGCAAATAAAACATTAATTTTTACCGCCAAATTATTAACATATGTCTAGAAATATGAAAGCAAAATAGATTATAAATGGATTATAAATGTGAAGGCAGCAGAATATTTAAAATGCATGCAGGTAACTACTGTGTGCAGTCAGTGAAATTCCCTATATACTTAAGAGACAATACCTATTTGGAAAGATACCTGATTCATGTTTAAGTGCTGCAGTGCATTCTATCTGAAATGATAATAGTTGAGATGTTTAAAGGTAAGCTAGATTTATTCTTTCGAGAAATCTGGTCTAATAAATTATGTCCTGATGTACGTTTTTGTGTGATCATTTCAAGGCCACAGCTGTTCTGTTTACTATAGATATCACCCCCCACTCTGTCCTCAGGAGGAATACTCACAGATACACATATCCCTGTTATTTTTTGAGCCCAAGAATATATATGTAAAATCTGGACGTTATTTGAAAGACTAAGGATTTTAAATATTTTAAAATATTTTAAATATTTTCTCTCAGAAGCAATACTGAAAGAATTTAAAGAACATTAACATTATTATTGGAGCTGTATTTCTGTTCCTTTCCATTACTCATGAAGGTGGCTTAGGTCTCAGTGTTTGTCAGGTCTTAAAATCATGTTGTGAATAGCTACAAAACAATGAATTTGTTTTAAAAGCTAATTTAAAAGGTAGTGGAGACTGAGAGTCTCTTCATGTTCCAGACATTTTATTCTGCAGAAATTTCCAATTACTTCTTAGGCCCATTTTATATATCCTTCCTAAATGTTTAAAGACAATAAATCTTGTATTTTCTAATTTCAATCTTTTTTCTCTTATATTTTTAAAGAAATGTTAATACACCAAACTACATGTAAACACATTAACATGCAATGCAGCTTTATCTATAATGACAAATATATTGGACATTAATTGAATAGAAGGATTGGGTATTTGGCTATTTAGTAAATATATCAGGACTATGTTCTTTGTGCTAATTCATTGATCAGAACACATTTAGCTGGAGCTAAAATCATACTGCTGGAAACTAAACAGGGAAGTGTTTTTCTGTGAGGGAAGGCTGTTTTGGGAAGCAATGACTCAGAAAAGGACTCTGGGGGTGAGGGAGCTCCCCGTCCAACATTATTAAGGTGATTCTTCCCCTGTCTGAACAAAGGAGTAGGAAGTTGTTCAAGCTGTAACAACCCATGGTACAATGGTTACCAGAATATCACATTCAGATCTGGAAGTTTGTTAGTCAGGGAGGTGTAAGAGAGGAACTCTGAGATTTGGAAGCCTTTCTTTGCAGCAGGATTCAGCAAAGTTTATTAAAGAGAAGATAAAGGAGCAGCTTGTCCAAATGTGAAGCATAGATTTGATAACAGCAGCTCTCCTGTCTGGCTGGAAGAGGTAAAATGAGAACCATGCAATTAAATTTAAGACTAGGCAGTTTAGATTCCAAGCAGGCACATCCTAAACAGTGTGAGTGATTTACCAGTGGAATGATTTAATAAATATTGTAATAAATTTCCCCTTATTGGACATTCTAAAATCAGAAGTGGATGCTTTTCGGAAGGAAATGCTCCAATTCAAACAAGATGAATACATAAGTCTTATAGCACTATTTATTCCAGGGGTCACACTGGAAGATTGTAACAATCCAGTCTATCCTTCTGTTGTGCAAAAGAAATTGTTCAGTGGTTGGTCTGTGCACTTACGTAATATGAAAGGATTATTTCTTTAGCAGACCCAAGCTACATCAATTTAACAGGGAGCTCTCAAGCCCACTTTTGAGACTCTAGCTTTTGTCCTAGAAGGAATGGTGGCCATAACTCCTTTGGTTTTGTTACCTTGAGTTAGTTAATCAGACTAAGAGCTGCTAATGTGTTTAATGTTGCTCGTGTATCTTGAACCAGCATGAGGCAATAATGAAAAAGGCAACTACTAGTTTTATTTTACAGTTTTAAAAACCTACAGCAGTGGGACTGTTGTGCTTTTGATTTGAGGCAGTATAAATGAGGCTTCATACAGCTGATTTGTGAATAAAAGCACTTGCTGCTCTGTGAGCTCTTCCTGACTGCAAAGTCATAGGAAAAGAACAGGTTGCTGCTGTGGCAGCAATGCAGATGTGCACAGTATTTCACCCTTCCTTAATCGTTACTGCTCCTCTCTGCTTGGTTTCTCTATTGGAATATAGAGACTAGGTGGATACTAAAAGCTGTGCTATTGCAGAGTTCAAATGGGGGTGATACTAGAGAATCGTCCTCAAAACAGAGGAAACCGTGGCAAATTTGGAAAAGAGATGGTTGAGCTAAATAAATATTAAGGTCTGTTTAATTGGAGAAATGTCTATTAGTATGGGCTAATTAATGTTAAAAATATATATAATTTAGTGACTTGAAATACATTTGATTTGATACTCCAAGCAGTTTAGTGCAATTCTGAAAGATCAGTATTATTCCATGGTGCTTTAAAAGCTAATATTTAATACTACTGATTCTTGCTCGTTTGCATATTCCTAAGCTTTCTGAATTAGACATGTTTCAGTGTGCAGGAGACATGGCTGCCAGGTGTTTCACACCTAGAGGGAGTTCTCTTTTATTTCTCCTCCAATAAAGCTGTTTCTTTCCTCCTCACTGTTCTGCAGCTCTGTACCAGAAGCCTGTGGTCCTCTCTATGCCCTTGAATTCCTTCTGATGAAGGTTACTGTTCTCTGCAGCTGCTGAAAACACTGCTGCTTTGTGTTTTGTTGCAACTAGATGCCCTGTTTCTCTATTCCTGACCACAGGCTTTGTCCTTGATTTAGGTACTTGCTGTACCTGCCCCTTTCCTTTTGTTTAGAACTAAACATAGACATGTTGTAAAGAATACAGGAATAATTGCAGATGTGAATATAATGCAGTCTAGCTCCTCCATGCCAGCTCATGGGATCATTGGTTTGATTGTCCAGCTGTACACAGCTGATTTTGGGACATAAGCTCGTAGCCTTTGCTTCCTAAATAAAGAGGCAGAGTGTTAACCTTTGGTGCTGCCATACCTGGAGCAGATTGTGTGACTACAGTCTTCATTATTTTTTCATCCAGCATCTCAAGATTTGTTTTCTTGAGCTGGGTTCAACGTTCAGTGAAGTGCTCAGTGCTACAGTGCTCAGTGAAGTCAGGTCCAGTAACACTCAGAGTGCCTCGTTCCTCTGGATGGCCTCTGCCAAAGCTGGAGTACCCACCTGCCCCTTAAAATTTGCTCATCCTAATTAAACAGCAGAATCAATTGCTGTGTATACTGGGATCTCACAAAACATGACATTGATCTAGTTGTTTCCTTTTTACTAGATGTGAAATGGATAGAGATCGATTTCTTAGATCATTGTTACTTGCAAATTCATGCTCCATAAAGGCTACAGAGTGTAAGTGCTCGAAAAGAGAAGTATGTTTTTTATGAGTTTAGTATAATGCTGCCTATTTTGATGTAACTGTTTATGTTACATTAAATTCATAGGTTTTCTGAGAACCACATGTGCACATGCTGTAAGTTTGCAGAATTTGCAATTGTTGGCAATGAAAACTTTTTCATTGAATACTTTATTTCTGTTTAGATAATCTTTAGCTCCTTTGAAAAGAAATGTTAAATTATTCATAGACTTTATGTTTACTTTTCTCAGTACTTTAGAGATTGTCAAATATCTGAGAAGACAATGTCTGTCTTCCATTACTCCATTTAAAAGCTTTAGGAATTCCTACTCGGCAGATTAAAGAGGAAGTGACCCTTTAATTTGATCACAAAACCCTCAGATTTCCTAGCCTGGTTTGTATACATAAAAATTTTCAATGAGAGAAGAATAAAGTTAATAAAAGTCAATTCAGCTCCATAGAAAATTGTATCTTGGCAGTTTTGAGGTTAATTAGCAATGATGACATAAAAAACCCCATTGGTGCATTCTCCCTTCTACATTTTAAAATCAAGACTGGACTTTAAATACAATGTTTTAATAGAAATATTCTAGGTCAAGCAAGAATAAGTGCAGAGGCATTTTCTTGTCCCTTTATAGAGATTGCTTTGCAACTAATCTGTTGTAGTTCTTATGAAGTAGTTTATTTAGCAGACATAAAGTATGTAAGTTTTAATATGGATCTTTTGAACCTTTTTCAGACTGTGACTCAAATTTTCCTAATGAAAAGCAGCAGGAATCCTAACTTAGATTTCTAGAAATATATTCAGTTTGTTTTAATTGTGTGTCATGTGAATTAGTTACTGAATCCAAGGGATTATAATATGTTTTAATGTTGCAAATACAGCTTAAAAGGCAATTACATGCAATAAGAAAGAAAAAGCAATTCCTGACCTCTTTTAGCAAATTTTACAGTCAGTGCAAATGATTGTATGCCTCCTTAGTGAGTTGAGGCAATCTGAAACATGGATTGAACATCACTGGGTTTAGAAAGCAAAAATGTTCTGGAATTAGACTTGGTCAGCATGTCTGAGTCACTGTTTTAATGGCACTGTTTTAATGTAGGATCTGCCACTTGGCCCTTTGCTCAGTAAGTCTGATTGTTGTACATGTGGTTTGGTTAGAAATAATGTTTGCTATTTCATTTAAGCTAGGTCCAAGTGAAAATAAATGCTATCATGAAACGCATAGCAGTTAGAAGTGAATTTAACAAAAACTGTCAGACAGTAAAACAAACAAAAGGAAACATAGGAAGATGAAAGAGTTCAGTAAAGTTGTTCCCAACACATTGTCAAGGAATCCTCTGTCATTTAGTGGTGACTCATCTGTGCTTTGCATCTTGGTCCCAGTGTCACTGAAATGAAACAACCTTGTTTGTTACTTTCACTGTAATTTGAACAAGATGTGAGGGATTGTTATATTTTCTGATTTCCATCCTGTCTTTTATTACTCCCTGTGTTCCTGTGCTCTTAGTAAATATCTGTTCTTTCTAGACCTTATTAAGACCCATTTTAAACAGATAACTGACTTAGAGAAACATCTTTCAGTTTGAGAAACCCAGATATACTAGATGATAATGCTTTCTAATATTTCTTATAGTGGTGTATATAATGAATATAAAGGGTTTATGTAACAGTACTCTAATACTAAAAATAGTATTTGCTACCTCATTTCTTATGAACCCTGCTGTTCTTGCTGTTGTAGTTTTTTGGGTTTTTTTCCTTCTATACCTGGTAAAAGGTGGGCAGATACTCTAATCTGCTCACAGTGACTACCTCATTTTCTGCCTGTGCACTTGCAATCTGTGTAGAACTCTGTAAAATGCAAAATTAATTGGTAGAATTGTTAGTATTGCATCAGATTGTGGTTTTGGAGGCCTTTTGTTAAGAAAGTTTGTTCTCCTAAGTGGTTACATCTGGCAGACTGCACCCTCCACACCTGTTTGAAATTTGGCTCAGGGTTAAATTCTGTGTTCCTGTGATTTGTCATGTCTTTGATTACCAATGTATTGCATGTTATGGAAAAAACACCAGGAAACTACATGCCTTTATTTCTTTAGATTTTCCACTCTTTCCATTTCAAGGTAAGTAGGAATTATGTTTTGAAATGGGTGATTCACAGGCATAATCATTCCAATCTGGCAATGATACAGAACCATAGTGTCACATCCTTTAAATACAGCACAAAATTTGCTAGTCGAAAGAAAACGGCCGTGTTTATATCACTGAAACTTCCTTGGTCTTATCATAGGTCTTCTTTTAACAACTTTCTTAGTTTCCTCCTCTAATGGTGCTATTTATTCAGATAGCAATGAAGTTAATAAATCAGACCTTCCTATTTAGCCAGGTGTGCAAATATACTTTATTTACCAGAAGAGCAAAGAAAGGGACACATGGATGAGCTGACTCACTGCAGGAGGATTTCTTCTCATTTTTTCCCATGTGTGCAGTACTGCAATGGCAAAACTACCTCTGATTTTATTCCTACAAAAGCAGAGCATAGCCACAAATTGTTGTATTCTGTGCATCCAAGTTATTTTCTCAGTTACATTTTCTTGCTTTATTCCTTTTTATTGATTTATTGATAAGATATGAAGCTTTTAGAACTGAAAGCAAAACTGCAGATATAGTTACCATTGGAACATCTACTGTGAAAGGCAAATGATTTGTTTACCTTCCAGAGAACACAAACTTCATTCATTGCTTCACCCTCCATGATCAGTGAAAAGATCAGAACTTGGCAGGTGGCATAAATTTCTGAAGAGTTATTTTTTCGCCATAAATGCTCAATGTAATAGTATTTAATTGCTTCTGCTAAGCTTTTCTTAAGTGGAAAGCAAGATGGATCTCAAAATGATGGATGGAGACAGGGTCTAGTGTGCATTTTCAGGAGACAAATGCCTTGCTGCTTCATCCTCACTCACTCTGGCTCAACTTTCTGTGGTGTTTGACCAGCTGGGCTGTGCTCAGCTGGCAACATTGGATCAACAAATGCTAATATTGACTCTCTTCTTGCCTCATTGGGCTTTCTCTTGAAAGGCTACTGTGATTTACATACTGAAGGTACAAAACATTGTTCAAGATATGGCTACATTGAGCACTGGTAAAAAGAAAGACAATTCAAAATCCCAACTCAAAGGCAGAGTAGTTTCTATTCTATCACAGGGCCATTTGGGCTGTGTGAAAAACACAGAATAAAACACCTTAAATAACAGCATAGTTTTTAACTTTAATTTTTTAAGTTCCCAAATACTCTGAAGTTTTCATTGTTGTTGTTTAATAAATAATTTCTTTATTTAAATGTGAGTTGCCTACTTTGCTTGCTTAAATTCCTTTTTATTTAAATGTGCAAAACTGCTTTACAGGTCTGGCTCGTGTTGTTTAACATTTCCTCTTTCTTAATGTGTCTGTCTTTGTAAAATGACATCTCTTTTTAGAGTCCAGTAAAGGTTATTTCATGAAATATTTGAAGGCATTATAATTGAGTAAAGTCATGAGGTCAGATATTGGAAAAATAAAAAATAATATTGAAGAATTTCTGACAGAAGAGCTATCTGTGCTGTGATGTGCATGAGGTCTGAGGAAAAAAATGCAATTGCATAGTTACAGCATGTATCACAATACAGAAGCTGTATTAGGTAACCTTGAATCTGGCATTTCTTAACTTTTGAGAGTTTGCAACCTCTGTGTGTAGCTCACCTCCTGTTGTCACCTAACAAGGAGAGAATTATGATACAACAGATGTTTAATCTGAATGAAGTCCAGGGTTCCTTCCAGTAAAGCTAACTGAAGTAAAGAAAAGCTAAATTACGGTAATATCCAGCATAAAATGCTTCTGTCTGTATTGTCCTCTTTCTTACCTACACTGTTTGCTGATTTCCTTCCAATGCTCTCAGCTAACTTCTTTCTTGATATTTCTGTTAATAACATGTTCTGAAGACTGAATGGAAATTAATAAATTAAGTGTGAATTCTCAGCTGGATAATTGCTATGTGTCCATTTTTAAGTGAAGCTTTCAATACTATCTCTCACAGGATCTTTCTGGACTAAATGTCCAGCACACAGCTGGATAAACACATCCTGTGATGGGTGAGCAACTGGCTCAAAGGGTTAGGGTTCAGGGAGAACAAAACCTACAGCTACAGGGACACTGAGACTGCAAAAGGCTTGCCAAGGTGAGCACTGCACTGCAATAGCACATGTGGGCCACCAGTGTTTCAGAGCTGTTTGTTGCAGGACGGTGGAACAGCTGAAACAAAATAATTAAATGAAAAAGATACAGGAAGAAATGGCTGAAACCTCCTCCTGGGCACAGGAATGGTGGAAGTCAGATAATCAACAACAGGACATTGACTAAGATTTCCACAGCAGGAATATGAGGACCAAGTTGGTTAAAATAGATGGGATGCTTTCTACCACAGTTTATATGCACTAGGACCAACTACCTTCATAATGAGAAAACCAGTCAGGAAAACGGATACACAGTTAAAGGATGTTTCACTTATTGAAAAAAAGGAGAAAAAACGAAGAACAAAAGAAAGAAAAAGAAAGAGGTTTCTTGGTTTTGGCTGTCTAGATTTGACTGGGGAGCTTATCCAAAAGGAATCATGAAACATCTGGCCAGTTGAGTTGAGTGCCCACAGTTCTGAAATCTGAAACATCCATCCTAGCCCAAGATGTCATAACAGCGGAGGAGTCCTGGCATGGCTCTGTGGCTGTGTTACCATGATCTCATTTGCGGTAATTCTCCCTTCTCAGACCAGAAAAGGCCCCATTGTGATGACTGAGAGTGGAACACTGAGTGCAAGAGTGGAAACAGTCTGGGGAGGTCCTTGTGTGGGGTTGATAGAACTCTACTGTGACAGTAGTGTCAGATTGTGGGGGCCATGGAAGTAAAACACTGACAGAGCCCACTGGTGTGTGTATGTGTGAAGAACAATTGCCTCCCTGTTTTATATAAGAAAATAAGTGATTTCCAAGATGAAAATTAGCAGCAGTTAATGGATTGCTCAGTAAATAGCCTGGAGGGCCCTGGATGAGTCATAGCTGTCCAGCAGCATAACTAACACAGCATAACTAACACACAAAACTTCTCTATCATTCTCATCTCTTCCACTTTTTTTTTTTTTTTTTTTTTTTTAAATTTCAGTGTAATGTGAAGAATTCTTATAAACCAGTTATTTACTCTGTTTCCTACGTGTTCTTCCTGTGGAAGAGATCAAGTGAATACAATGTGTCCTTGCCTCTACAGTAAGATCAGTTTATACTCTGGTAACTATTTTCTTTTGTGACGTAAGAATTGATACGTACCATTCTCTCCTTTTTCCTCATCCCTACATAGTGTTCAAAATTAAATCTCTTTTTTCAGCTGTTTCTAGGATGTTCAGTATTTAGCTGACTCTTAGGTAGGTCTGTGGCTAGCTCATCACAGTAAATTGATGAAGCAGTATAGAAATTTCCAAGATAATGATGATGATGTTGAGAGTCCTGCTATATTCTTGTTTTTTCAAGATTTTTACATTTTATAATTTGAAATTATTGTTTGCTGAACTGACTTACATGCAGTTTTATTTTTAAAAATGGCCCTGTATGCATTTATATAGTCTTTTCATAGTATTACCAACAAAATGGACACTGGTCAACATTAATGAGAAGAGCTGATAAAAGCTTAGGTGTGAGGTTGGATCTACTGATGCTGTTGCAGAGTATGATGGTGTGAGAACATTTTTCAGCAGGAGGATTTGGCTGCATTTACAAAAGATGGCCAATGCCCTTTGCCCTTTGATTTATAATCTTAAATTATATGGTAGCATGAAATATAATAAATGGCATAGAAAGAGTTGGTAAATGAACATTCATGAAAATGATTGGGTTTTAAAACTTATTTTCTATTTTTTTATTTATGTAACTGCTTCAGGAAGAGAGACACAGTGAATCATTTAATTGTCGCACAAAACCAGTCATCACATAGCATACAGAGGGACTGGCCTTACTGCAGTCTGTTGGTCCAAATAAGCAACATCTTGAAAAAATTACCCCATTACTTCAAATAAGACTGTTTTATTATCCATGTGATAATGGTTACAGTAGACAACAGAAACATGGCACAGTAGAATGGTTGTATTGAAGGTTTGAGGGAGACAAAATTGCAACTAGAGTGACTTTGTCCTCTATATCCTCTTAGAAAATGTAATTGAAAAAAACTACATGGATTTTTTTTCTTGATAAAACTCTGACCAGTGAGAGGTGTTATTACTTACATATACTTCAGATTAGCTTTTTTTTAAAGCTATAGGCAATCACAGCATTCTTTCTTTCTGTTCCAGGATTTTAGAATCATGTAAGTTTTATTAGCCTGGAAGAAACAGCAACTGGTTTTTTATACAACATATGTGCATTAGTAAGTTGAATGAATTGTAGGAATTTCCCAGCTAGAACTGAACACTGGACACTTAAACTATCATGATGAATGCTGGCATATAACTTCTGAGTTGTGGTGTGTGCGTTCCTGGCAGAGAATTTGAGCTCTGAGTAAAAGGAGATAAAAAAGGCCTCAGCAAACAGATGGAAAGTGGCTACTCAATGCAAATAAAATACAGCCAAAGATGAAGTGGTAGAAGAAAGGGTCTGAGACTGTCAAAGGTATTTTCTTTCACTGAATTACATGCCATGCACTAAAGAGAAGATGGCAGTCTCTTCAGAACATAGGCAGCCTGTCCTGTTTGTAAAGCTTTCAATTACAAACTGATTACGAGGAAGAAATTCGAGACATTGTCTGTTTATGGTTTACCTCAAACTGCTTCTTCCTTTCAAATTATCTTTCTCTTTTTTAAAAAAGAAAGGGTCATTTCATTTATGCAAAGAGTGACTCTGCAAATGATTCTTTATTTCTTGTTCTTATTTGCATAGGAGCATAAACAGTGCCATTAACTTTAAAAGGACAGTCATACCAAATTAATTGTGGGTTTTTTAGGACAAGACTTAGTTATAGATTTTTATCATGGTTCTAATCCATACAACCAAACACAAGTAGTGAACTATACCCAAAATACAGGACAATTCTAGAATGGTTTTAGGAGTAAATTCTTACCCTTTTTATTAAAACCAGCAGGGTAATGGTATATGTCAACACATGTGCTTGATTTGGGTACATTTTCTGCTCTGGACCACCTCATATTCTTTGTTAAGAGCCAGGAGTGAGTGATCTCATGTATGACTTTCCAAATGGTGCTAATGAAGGACTTCCTTGCCAGGTGCTCAGCATGCTCCACTCCTATTGCTTTCAGTTGTGGTTGAGGGCGTGCTGCATTCTCTGGGATACAGCCCTGTTGTTTATGAGTTCAAGTTAGCACTGCCAAAAGGAATATGATGAGGGAAAATAAACGGCACTGAGGTTTACTTTGAGAATCCCCTAAATTAGCTGGGTTGTCTTTTTTTTTTTTACTTGGGAATATCAAAATCTACATCTGGAATATATCAGTGTAACATAAATACTGTCTGCTAATTTCACAGAACAGTCTTCATGTAAAACTTGTGGGAAATCAGTTTTATGTTAGAGGAATAAGGATCTAAAGTCTCCTACTGACTTAAGAGCTCTCTGGAGCAGTAACTAGCTCTGCTTTCCTTCTTGTAACATGACCCAACCTCTGTTTCAAAGCTCCACACTGTGGCCAGTTAATTATCATGTAGTTTCCTGATAAAGCCTCAAATGGGCTAATGCTTGGATATAATTCTGTGCATAGTTATTACTAACAGTATCCTTCAATCCTCAAAGCCACGGTATGTGCCTTTAAATTTTTTTAAAGAAAAAACTCATGAGAAACATGAAATGTAGTAGATTGTTACTTTTTTCATTAAATTGTTTATGTGGGGTGTCTGGGAATGAAGAAAGGGACATATTTTCAGCTTTAAATTTTTCAGCAAGGTAACAACTTGTGAAGAGTGTGTTCACAAGGGAAAATCTTTCCTCTTATCCTCAGGGGACCCAGTCTGCCCCGTGGGAAATTACTTCCTTGTAGGACAGAGATGGGTGAGAGAGTGGAGATTTAAAGGTGTGCTGGTATTCATGGTCAGAGCCCTGTGCTGAGGAAGAGCCCTCCCTGGGGCTGTGGGTTAGCCAGCAGGAGAGGAGCTGCAGGAAGGATCATCAGAGACTTGGTGTGTGGTAAAGTCAGTGCTGCAGCTTCATGGCTGGATTATTCCTGTTCTTCTCCAGTACCTCTGTAGGGAAGAGACTTTCTAGTCTTCTTCACCCCTTTGCCTTTGGAGTCATGATTGGTGCTGTAAAAAGAGCTAATTGAATTTCCAGCCTTGTTTAACCCAAGGTAGAGTGACAGTGCTCTGCAGTTCAGTGTAGGCTGCTCTGAACCTTGGCTGCTGCAGCAGTTGTTAATAAGCCCTTGCTAGACTATCTCAAAGGGAGAAAAAAACTTGGTTTATTTGTTATGATGACAGCTTAACACTATTTTATGTCTGGTTATACTGTGCTGCTCTAAGGCGGTTTGTCCCACTCTTCCAAATCATTCCTATTGTGTCCAGTTAAAAGATGTGTTAGCCCAAGGATTGATCCAGTTTTTTGGATATCAAGCTGTGTTTAGGTGAGCATGATAAAAGCTTTGTGAGTGTCCCAATAAAATATGAAAAGTAAGTTCACGTTAAATGCTCAGACCAAAATGTAACTGTGTATTGAAAGTGATAGAACAGCCACGCTGCAGAATTCTCAAAAAGCACAGGGACAGTTTGCAATGACAGATGGATGAGTTGTAATAAGTTTCTAACAAAGGGGTATAAAATCGATTCAGCTGGGCTAAAAAAGGCTGCAGCAGGGAGACAGCACTGTAAAATTCAAAGCTTAAAAATAAGAATAATTAAAGAATATTTGTAGTGTCTTTCTGTCACTGCATTACTGGAACAGTTGTTAAATTCTGGTTTTGTGTCACTGTAAGCATCACATAATACAGGAGTCACAGCAGAGGTGGCTGGTCTCTGTCAGCATCTCTGAGCAAAGTAAATGGCTAAACTTACTGTGTTTAGATTTTTTTCTATTTTTTCCTTAGATCTTAGGAAAATGCTTAATAAAACCTGCTCCCTCCAAACTATATTTTACTTTACTCTTTCTTTAATCTTAAGGTCTGCTTTGAAAAGAAAATAGATTGCTCAATGAAGGTAAACAAGTTATTCTTGAGAGGCAGCTTTGTCAGAATAACGTCTGCATTTTTTAAATTCTTTAAACTTATAATTAAAATACATTTCTGGACTTACACTCTGAGGCCAGCATGGAGATCTTCAATGAGCAAGCAGGGGTTTCTATCAGCTGTGACCTCAGTGATGTTGTAAGATTTTGCTGTAAAACTCAGATGCTGTCTTAGATGATAAATGCATTTGAGTGGTAGAAAAATATTAAAATTGTCTGGGGAAGAGCAGCCTAGCCTAAATGTTGATTAAATATGTGGGGCAAACCCTGACTTTTAGAGAACCGGATAAGGAGATGCAAATGGATTCTCTCCTTTCAGAGAGCCCCTATCTCTCCTCCAATTAGAGAAATTAATTGGGATCTAGTCTAAAAATGTACTGTTTTAAATGATTACTAACGACTAGCATTTTTGTTCTTGACATTTTGAATGGGTAGCACATCAGCTAGGCCTCGGTATTCATGACATGATTTCACTTAAGCGAAGGGCGTATAGAGATTTTTGGCATTTTCTTAGCCACCATGTTGCAATCTGGAAAGCTCAGAGCTGCTGGAATCTGATCTAGTCTAAGAGCTACTGAGAGAGGCAGAGCTCTGCTGTGGTGCTGAGAGAGCCTGGGTTTAGCTTTAAGAAGCTGTAACTGACCCATGTTACAAATACTGTGTATGTTTGCCCATGAAAACTAAGGTTCAGTTAAATTTTTGCCTAGAGACTTTCAGTTTAAGGTAATGTTTTATGATCAAGATTTCACTTTCTTTGAGGTGGATGATAATTCTGGTAATTTGATGGCCTACTGGAAACCAGTCCCAAGTTAGTGTGCATATTGTCCTGGTGTCAGTTTATTTCTAAGCTCTGCTGAAAATACATGAATAAAGCTAATATTTTTATGAAGCACTGCTTAGGATGCAGAAGTATGATGTTGCTGTGTCAAATACCTAATATTTTCACACCTCTGGACAAGGCCCACATGCTATCTGGGGCTGCAGTGTGCTGACTTGCAGGGAATACTCTTCATGAATGTGTTCAGCATTTTCAGGCTGCCACAGGAGGATGGCTGGCTTTGGTCTGGGAGAAGCCTGATTGAACACTCCTGCTGAGCTTGTTGGGAAATATCATGTGTATTTTATGATCTTTTAGGGAGCACAGCTGAGTCCCCACGGAAGCTTATCTTCCTAAAATGGGACTGAGGTGGACTAAAAGTGCCTTCTTCAGAACCCTGCAGATGGTTATACCTGCATCTTTTAATTTCCTCCTCTCACGGGTTTGTTGATCAGACAGGAAGCATTGGCTGTTCCACACTAGGTCTGTTTCTGGTGACCATCATTTCTGGAACAAGTTTGTTTGATTAGCCACAGATAAAGTAGCGCTGTTTCTCCTCCAGGTTACGAAACTAGATAGATAACATGTGGAGTAACTTCAGGGCATGGCTCCAAGGGACCTTGGCTGCATCAAATGCAGGACATTACTGATGTGTCCTGGAATTTGAGTTGGGGCAGCTTTTGGGAGAATTTACCAAAGCTGATGTCTGATAGAAATCTGAGCTTGTGTAAAAGGAGTATGCATCTCATGTGCTGTTCTCTTCAGACCAGCGGTCACCTCTGCCTTCACCTTGCTGCACCTCCTGCTCCTCAGGGTGTGACAGTCTCTGCTTTTTCAACACAACATGTTCTTTCATGGTCACAGCCTGCACAGAGTCCTGACACAACCCTCCTGGTTGTGCCTTGTTCTTAGTAACAGTGTTGGAAGAGAGGTAGGGGTATTCTAAAAGGAGACGGATTCATTTGCATCTCCTTATACTGTTTTCCAAAGGTCTGAGTCTTAATACCATTAGTTGCTAGGAATTCCTTTGAATGGATTTTATTATGCAACTCACGTGTGAGGAGGTTTCCTGAAGGCTCTTTCCCAGAGCTCATCCTGGCTACACACGAAGCCAGTCTCACAGTTTGCTGGTTGTTTTGGATCCACTCTGATGGGTCTAATTCTTTCCGTGATTGTGGAAGGACCTTTACAGATAACTTGGGGAACAGTGTTGCAAAACCTTGTTTTATGTGCTATGAACTTAATTCAGTGAAGTATATGCTTACTTTTGATTGTGTCTTAAAACTAATATGTACTTGATGCTTTGATTAAGAATCATAGAATTACAGAATATGCTGAGTTGGAAGGGACCCATGAGGATCATCAAGTCCAGCTCCTGGCCCTGCACAGGACATGCCAAGAATCACACCATGTGCCTGAGAGCACTGTCCAAATGCTTCTTGAACTCAGGCTCAGAAAGGTCCCTGAAAGCACATATTAGCTATGGTTAGACCTGGTTTGGTCCCCTCATGTATTTCCTGGCTTTGTGTGGGCACTGTTCTGTTGCCTCTGTGTTAGGGGACATTCTCTGTGCACATCAAGCCATCCATCCCTGACTTCCTACCCCTCTGTAGCCACAGAAAGACAGCCTGGGTATCACAGCTCTGGGTGTGAAATGGTGGGAGCCCCACAGTGCTGGAATGGGCAGCAGGATGTCAGAAGTACAACTCCTAGTGAGAGTATAAATAATTAGGTTTTGTTTATGAAATAAATGAGAGACTGGGAAACAATCTCAGCTATATGGCTGAGTAAGGAAAAAGCTAGCCTATGGTTAATACAAGTGAAGCAGAAGTTTTTAAAATAGCATTATTAAAAATATTATCAGACCCCAGATTTGGAACTTAATAAACTCTGTAAAGGAGCTTATGGTAGTTGTTACTGAAATGATTAATTTTGCTCTTCTGTCTGGATCAGGTCTGCAGCTGTGATCTATGTATTCCGGAAGTTTGAATTCAGCTCCGTTGAGAGGAAATGCTCTTCTGAAGCATTTAGTTTCTTTTCAACAACAAAGCTATTACGGGGAGAACCACATGTTGCCTATTTTTTATACTGCATTCTACTTTTACTGCTATAGTTATTTGTTACATACTTGTTCACTGCTTGTTGTCTACCATGAGCTGTTCAGCTTGCAGTTATGTTATTGGTATTAAAAATGTACTGAATTTTACCCACTTTCTCTTTAGTTTGTCCCTTACTCTTCCTATCCCTTCATCTCCAATAAATCTGTATCTGGTATTGCAAACAGATAGGAGAAAGAGAATGATGCTCAAACAATTCTGTTTCCTACAAGTGTAATTATAATTTTCAGTTCTGAGGAAGAGTAGATAGGTTGATATCTTCAAGCAGTTGCTGGTTTTGCTATTCTCAGCATCATCACTGTCCGAAAAGTTTGCAATTGTCCTCCTTAAAAACTTTTACTAGATTAATGTATTCAATTATTATTCATTCATTTTCTTATTTTAGGCTAAGTTTGTGAGTACTATCTGATTCTGTAATAATGTAGTTTTTGAATGCACTAAACTAAACTGGACTAGGATTTGAAAAATTAATCTGAATTAAATGGTTATCTCCAGACTTGCATTGGGAAAACAGGATGTATAAATTATAGCAGCTGTAGTTAGAGTATTTTGGTGTAAGTTTGTAAAGGGGAACTACAAAAAGCAATTGCTTAGAAGCATCTGCTGTGGTATAAAATGGCCAGATGGAGATCACTGCACTTGTTAACTGGATCTTGGCAAGGGGATGGAGTGAAAGATTCTCACCTGGTACTGTGCAAATTTAGTTGGCTTTGCTTAAATTTGCCTTCGCCAGCCTTTAAGTTCATCTTCTGGTTGTTTAAGCAGTGGTATCTTTGTGGTGAAGTAGACAAGAAATGGTCACCCACCCTGCTACTGCAGGTCAGGGTGTGCTGAAATGGAGAAGAGCTTGGAGCAATATCCTCAATTGTTTTAATCTGCTCCCAAGACAGATACTTGACTGATTTTTTGGTTGTGGTGTTTGTTTTTGTTTGTTCATTTATTTGGTGTTCTTGTTTGTTGGTTTTATTTTTGTTAATCATTAACTACAGAAATACATTTTAATTGTAGCTAAACTTGTGTAATGGATGTATCTATACAAAGCTATCAGATATTTTATTTAATTGGTAAAAATATCTTTCATTCACTTATGGACTTAGGTACTATGTTTATTGTTTTGCAACAATTCATGATTAAAATGGCTCCACATGTGAGCTGTATCTGTTTAATAGAGTATGAATTTTACAGATTAAATATTGGGTTATTATAATGGAATTCAGATGTAATTTTGAATGTTCACCACTAGGCTGAGGAGATGTACTTTGTCTCAGCTGGAGCATTGGTTAGGCAGATCACCATTTAAAAACTGAATTCACTAGTTAATAAATTAAGTCCTTGAAGAATCCAGTAATTATTTCCGCTGGTACTTCTGAGATGTCCCAGGAGAAAAATTCTGCATCCATCAAACTGCAACTCCATGGAAAAATTAAAAGATAAAAAGTGACTTGCTGTTAACATGGTCTAATAGCTGAGCATTTTTAATTTTATACTGTAGTCCTTTTGCTAAAGTAAGAATCCTTTCTTCTTAAAAAACATGTGAATGGAAAAGAAATGAAAGCAAATTCTCAGCCATAACAGTGAGGCTTTATGATGCAGATTTAGAATGTCAAACCCTTGCTCAAAAATCAGATAATTGCCTCATAAAATGCGAATGGGAACTATCTTCTCTTATTTCAAAAAAGCAAGCCATTATCTAGAATGTTCTTTTCCACCTTGTTGTTAAAGCTCATTTTTCACTAAGTGCTGAAACAATTTTATAGCTATTCAGCAGTTCTCTGAATCCCTAGTCCTGCAAATATTTAGTACATATTCAACCTCAGGCATGTAAGGAACAACTTTTAATAGCTTGGAGTTTGTAAACACTTTAGCAGTTGTTTTTTCATGGGTTTTTATTTTTTCATGGTTTTTTTTTTTAATGGAAAAGTGGGAAAGACTTCAATTAAAAAAATTACCTACTGAAGAAGATGAGGAATCGTGTTTTCATCACACTCAGATCCTGCAAGGGTCAAGTGCTGCACATCAGACATTTAAGTCAACTATGTCTTGAAGACTTAGGGATGACTTTGAAATCTTTATATTCTCTTTGGCAGTGTCTGTTCTCAAAACTTTCACTTCATGTACCTTATTAATGTACTGGTGGGGCTTGCTCATCTCCTTCTATTTATGATGGCTTCCAGAGGTTACTTACACAAAATAATTGTGCTACGTGTAAAATAAAAGTTGAAGCTCATGTTTGGATTAGGCTATGAGTAGCAGCAATTCCCTGCACTACAGACCCTAGTGATTTTTTGGAAGGTGAAGCCATAAAGGACAAAGAGAGGCATCGTGCAGGGCAATTGTCTGTCTGTATTAAAGTGGGAGTTGTAGTACAACTGTAGTTGGAGTGAGTGGTTCAAAAGCAATGTAAATAACTGTACTCTTTTGGACTTCAGAGAAACACTCAATTTACTTCACAAGCCTTTTTCAGGGCCAAATTTTTTATAAAAATCTGCCTCAAACGAATGCCCTTTACCTTAATACCACTTCAATTCAGATGTGAGTCCTTGTTTTAAAATACTACTTAGGCTGGGAATAATAGGTTTTTGCAGCCTGTTTTTATCTTCCATCTTCCCTTAATGAGTCATTATGCCCTTCATTTTCCTAAGCCCTTGTGCAAACTGTGCAGTGAGGGAAATGACCCAGTAATTTGAAGTTTTAAACTGATTCTGTTTAAGGATTTTGTTGGTACCTTGAACATGCCAACTAATTTCTTGCTTTCTCAATGAGCTTTTCAAAAAAACCCACTAAATTTGTTCCAGTGCTTCAAGTTTTTCCCTAGAGAAAGTTTCCACTGATTTAAGTGGCAATTTTGCTTGAGAATATAGTTACATTTCTTTATTTTTTCTTTATTTGTTACTTTTAGTAGTTATAGTGATTTGAAACCTTGGGTTTTTTTTGTTGTTTCTGTGAAATTTATTGGTAGCTACATTCTGTAACTCTTTCAAAGACCTTTGTTCCTTGGTTGCATGGGTTTTATGACCACACCGTTATTCTTTGAGAGATGTACTATTTGAATCCATCTTTACTGCTGTCTAGACTTCTAGTCTGTAGTAATAAATATATTCTCTCAATATTTCATATACAGTCTGATATTTCTATCTTTAACCTGCTTTTGACTTAATTTATGGCCATTATTATTACATCATGCAAGATAAATTAGCTGTATAAATGAAGTTCTCAGTTGATGAAGGCTAGCATAATTTTTGAGCTTTTCTTAATAAGTCTTTGTTGGAAAATATCCTGTGTGTAAAGTTTGTGCAGAATTGTAACAAAGTGCTGTTCTGTAATGCAGCTCCTTAGGAGCAGTACCCAAGGGCTACTTGAGTTACTGACTTGCCTCCTCTGAGTCTGCATAGTGCATCCTACTACTGCTGATGCTGAACAAATGGTTTGCTGTGTAGAGATTTAAACTGTGTAGTTTGCTAAAGCTGTGTAGTAACTTGTAGTTTAATCTGGTGTATTTATCTTGTTATTTCAGATCCCTGACTGTATTGAAAATAAGAGTTTTGTGGGGTGTCTTTTCAGTGAAAACTCCATCTTTGTTTGGGAAAGGTGGGCACTGTGTTATATGATGTGAATTTTCAGGCGTCAAAGGAGGATATTTCTCTAAAATTTTAAAGGCTGAAAGAAACATTTGTGCTTCAGATAGGGGATGGGAAACTGCTGTGGCAGTGAGATGTAATCTGATTTGTACCTAGACAGGCAAATTGTCCAGAAATTAAAAGAATCAAACATAAAGGTGAGGAGAGAATCATAGAATTATAGAATTATCAGGTTGGAAGAGGCCTTTAAGATCAAGTCCAGCCAACAACCCAGCACTATCACTGTAACCTCTAAACCACTAAACCTTATCGCTTGGAATGAGAAATGCTGACTTATATTGCTGGAAAGCTGAAGTATATAATACTTCATGTCACTCTGAGGACAGTGTTATCAGTTGTTGAATTCACTCCACAGCTTTTATGTAGCTCCATTTGTTATAAAACTACATGTGACCATTGGGGCCTGTTCCAGAAAATAGTGCAACACCTCCTAAAGATGCTGTGTAGCTGTTAATGGACTTCATGGGACATATATCTGCCTAGTGGTTACTATCCCATCATTGTCCTTCTGTTACAGGAGGTGGCATCTGTGCAGAGCAAATGTCTCTGTTACCATCCTTCTTCTCCCAGAGACATTACAAAGTGGTAAAACTACACCTGTTCCATTTGCACAGTATCATTTGCACGTGGAAGCTGAATCTGTTACTTAAAAGACTTGTTAATATGACTGAAATGTGGCAAGTAAAATCCTTATCTCTGGTGGTCTGCACGCCAAGTGTTGTGAAGGAAGTTGCCCAGAAGGACAACTAAACTGCTCTGATCAGATGGTAGCTCTGGTTGGGCTTTCAAACCTCTTCAATTTTCTAACATACGCAGCTTGTGTGTAAAATAAAATCTTGACAAACTGTGTCTGGATCAGGCAATTCTCTCTTTTACAACCAAAACAGAGCCAACAAGTCCTTGTTGAGATACAACAGTAAACAACTTGGTTATTTTCCACTGTCCTCTTTGTGGTTGTTAGCAGAAACAATGTTAATAGTACCAGGATACTTGGGATCTGGCACAGGGAAAAAGGAAGGAATACCTGATAGCGTTCTTGTTTTAGGCAGTGTAACCACAGATAATCTGAACTGTCTACTCAGTAAAGCAATGATGTGGGGTAAAAAGGCTTTGTGTACACAAAGTAATTTCATCTAGTTAGCACAGCTTACAAAGTAAGAGCAGAATTGTGGTGACCCAGGTTTTGTCATGTGTCCAGTACCAAGGTTACGTATTCATTACTCTTGGAGAGCTTATATTGTCTAAGAGTTGCCAGCACACATTGATGTCTATGGCTACATCTTCAGGGATGTGACAATTGGATCCAAGGTGGCCTCTTTTGATGACAATCCTCCTCATAACACAAAAAGACTGGTGCTTTTTCATTGAATGATACACCAGAAGCTAAGAAAATGAAGGTTTAACCAGTCAGTCTGGGATACATGCGTTTTTAGGCTAGCAAAGGATTTCTATCCTTCTTGTGGTTTTGTTTTTGCTTTCCTTATGTTCAGTTTTATTCATGAAACACTGGTTTAAATTGTCTAGTCCTGCAGAGAATTTCTGGATGGAGAATAGTGTGAATAGCCAAGAAATCTGTAATTGTTCGTCCTGCATAGTCTCTGGCTGTAATTCCTTCCTAAGGACTGTCCAAATTAAAATGTTTGGCTGTAAGTTGAAATGTATAGGGGAGAATTGTGGATTTGAGGGAGTTTGTGGATTGACATGGCCAGCAGTGCAGTACAATGCTGTAGGCATCCTGTCAGATGGACCATACTGGTTCTAAGAGTACTGGGAACTGGGAGGCACAGAATAGTGCTGCCACAGGTCCTCCTCTGGATCCTCAGCTGTAGATGTACTCTTTTCTGCATGCAGCTGTCTTTGCAAGTGTCTCAGGTACATCCAGCTTGGCTCTGGCCACTGCAGTAGTCAGCACTGGTTTGCTGTACTCACTTGTGACAAGGTAGTTGCAGAATTCGGGGAACCAGCCCTGAGGAAGGGCTGGGTGGTGCAGTGTAGCAGACTCCATCTGTGGGACAACTGGTGCACACAAGAGCAGCCTGGACACTGTGATGCAGCCGTGGAAGAGGATTAGCACAAAAAGCAAAGCTTGGTCCCTTTTCTTCTAACAGAATTCCGTTTGGGGGAATGCCTGCTAAGTGCTGGAGCCCTCTTTTCATCAGAGTGAGAAAAACTCCCCTGAAATTAATAACTAGTAAGTATGAGTAAGAGCCAGATGTGCAGACTGGCTGGGGAGGGTGCTGCAGGGCAGCTGGCCTTCATAGTGTGGTTTGCTAGAGTTGAGGATGGAATTTTTCTATTAAAGGGAAGAATATTACAATTTAGAGATATGTTTTCATTATTAGTGCATTAGTAATGACTTGTGCATTTAAACTGAAATAATGCAAAATGAAGCACAGGATGGGCAAGAGTATCACAGTGTTATTTGCAACCTCTAACTGCCAGGGAATCACAATGCAGAAGATTTCCTTTTGTTATAAATTCTTCTGGCTAAATAAGGAAAAGATACAGAGAACCCTCAGGTTTTTAATTAATAATTTTAATTTTGATACAATTTTTAAATGCATTCATAGCCTTTTTTATTGCTTTCTTAGTTGCCTTGGTCACCTCAGTTGCTAAGGAATCGGCTCCAGGCGAACTTCAAAAATATCGTTGTGGCAACTTTTCATGACTATTTGGCTTTTATTTGCAGCTGTCTAAAGAGATGCCGCAGAACAGTGTTATATAGGGGTATAAACCTTTATTTATTGTTTTTTTCTAGTACTGGCTACTCTTCCTAGGTAGCATAGTCCTGGTAATATAGAGGCTGATGATGGACTATTGGAATTTTTGTCTGGGTTCTCTCTGACGGCATTTACCTTGTTGCTAAACTACCTGTTTTACCACTATTATTCTTTAAGAGCACTTAATAAGGGTTAATGTTATTTCATGACTTGGTTTCATAATCAAGTACTGCCAATGCTAATCTGCTTAGTTCCTGTGCAATTAAGTGACCATACACTGCCTGCACTTGTTAACTGAAAGTCAAGTGACTTTTAAAGATGGTCTGAATAAATCAAGTGGAAATGTGACCTTGTATTACTTTTTTTTCTACACACAGTACTCTGTGTTTTTTGAAGAGGTTTTTTTCTTTTAGTTGATTTTGCAATTTCGAATCCACAGTATTAAGGATAAAGAAGTACAAAATCCTAAGTACGCTTTCCTTTACATTACTAAGCCATTGACCAAGTTTTTAATGTGTTACTATGTCAAAGTTGTCCTTTTCATACAAAAACAAAGCAAAGAATAATAATTTTGAAAATACTCAGTGATTAAAAAGTAAAAAAAGATTTAATTTTTCTAAACAGTTTAAAGTGACATCCTGTAATAAGATGATATTTTACATAGAATGCTAAAATTCTATGGATAACACACTTCCAGCACCTTATGCTTAAACTTTTTTATTTGTCCACTAATGGCTAAAATATAGTTTTGGGTTTTTTTTATTTTTATTTGAATACTCCTTATTTAAATTCCTTTTTAAAAGAAATATTAATCTTACATAATTTATCATAATGTATATTTGCAAATTATATAGTGGTATATCCATCCAGATAACCTGAAAGGTACATGATATATGTATATACATATAGATAGTGCATGTATATAGCTAAATGTATATTTATAGGTGCTATAGCACAAGCCAGGAACCTATTCAGTAGCAATTCTCTTCTGAGTGGAGCCATAGATCATGAGGTGAATGCAGACAGTGAATGCAGAAGGGACTGAACCTGCTTTTATGGTCTACATAACACAAATAATATTTAGTGCTGGCAGATGGAATAGAGTGCTCAGGACTCGGTAATAAGGAACAGGAGCACAGCAGCTAAGAAAACACTGAGTGTAGAGGGCATAACTCTGCAGCAGACACACAGTGTTTAGATGAGGAGCAATATAACAAACTAATTATGTGCCGGTACAAACAGTCCTGAGCAGGAGAAGTGCTCTGAGCCAAGCTCTTGGTACATGTGGCTCGTGCAGCCCAATTTACATCACACTTTTTCAGTGAGTAATTGAGCACCCTACCCTAGAGCTGCTTAGCTCTGATCATTTCTGTGTGCAGTTACTGCACACACACAGTTTCAGAAACACACTCTCTCCTCAAAGCTGCAGATAATGAGGTATTTTTGCATTTATTAACATGCAATTAAAAATCTGGTGGCATTCACAGTTTGAAATGTAAATGCTTGTCACCTTTTTAACATATGAAAAAATGGAAATTCTAAATTTGTTTTTGTCAGCTAATAGGAATATATTTATTACCAAGTACAAATGGATGAAAATGAAACTGAAAATTTTAGATCAACCCCAAACATTAAAATGTTATTCTGCAAGATAATGCAATTGTTTTACCTCTTTGTCTCTTCTTAGAATACTTTAACATGTTTCACCTGATTGGAAAATTACTTTTTTGGCCAATCATTTGTTTATCTTCACAAATTGGCATAAATCCTTACCTTCTCTGGCCCTTGGAATTTTTTCACCAAGAAACTGCCCAGTAAAGCTTCATTTGGAGATTCACCTCAGATTGGTAAGAGCTGTCAACTGTCTTTAAGCTCCTGAGGACCATCTGTATTTTTTAATAATGTCTAATTACATTAACCTCCCTGTCTGTGCCTTTGTTTGAGTTCACTTATACATACAGCAATTCTGTTCCTTTACTTTGCATTAACTTCTGTCAGATAATGGTGTGTTAGCTTTTTTTTTAATTTTTATTTTTTCCTCTCCACTGGTATGTCATATAAGAAATTGCTCCAGAAACCAGGGAATTAAAATTGCCAAAATGTGCTTCCTCTGGTTGTAATTAAGCAATTGAAAGAAAACACATTTGTAAATGACAGTAAGAAAAAATTCTCCAAACTGCAGGAACAGGATATATGAGTTATGAGAGGTTTGGCATATTCTAATATGCACAGGAAGTTCTTTACTCATGAAGAATAAAATTTACTTTGTGATGTCCCCAGTAGGAGGTTTCCTTAACTTGAACTTGAAACTGAATGAAAAATAGATTTTGAACTGTTGGTTCAAGAGAGCTATTACTTTTTTCTACCTATTACTTTCAGTGTCTGAAGACTACACAGGGCTACTGGGTTCAATTTTTGTCTACTACTGTGTATATTTGTGTATCATAGAATATGATCTAGCTCTGAACCTATAGTAACTCAATATGCAAATATAAATTGCCATAGCTGTACATTTTTTTTCTGTGCACTGTCATGTTCTTATAGCCAAAATATGGCAGTAAAAATAGTAAAAAAAAAAATTGATGAGAAGAAAAAAATGCACTCTACTAAATAATATATAATCAGTCATGTTTCTTCTGTATTTTGCCAGTGGCTTGAATGGGAGAGAATTGAGTCTTCCTCCTACTGAAAAGGAATAGGTAAAACTTTTATTGCAAGATTGCCTTTAAATTGTGTTGTGACTGTGAATTGTGGTCAGAAAACTTCCTGGTCAGTTGGTGTTTCTTCCAAAATATTAGATATGTATTGGGGATATATCTCAAGTATTGAAACACAGCTAAAAGGCTGCAAAGAAATTGGCTCTATAAATTCTTGCATTAGGGTCCCAGTGGTATCCCTTGCTTTGGTGCCTGAAAATAAGTGAGAACTCACTGTGTGAATGGTTGTAAGTCAGAAGGTTCTTGTGGAGCCATATACATTTGATGTGCTCCCTGTATATTGTATATTTAACTTCATGTGGGACACACGGATGAAAGGATGTAAGGGACTGTATAACCTACCTGTGATCTTGAGAATCCTCTATTTCTCATACCCTTGCCTAATAGCTTGCTACAGGAAAGTTTATTTCCAAACAGCTATCCCTGTATTGCCTTTAGGACCAACAGATAGGGTGACACTATTCAGGTGACAGGACATTTTGTGTGCCAAAGTAATTAAATGCAGACAGAAGCCATTCTTAAAACAAACAAATTCCACATCTAGAGCTATGTACTCTCTTCTATGGGAGGAATTAAACAATGATGTATTCATGGGGGACCAGAGAGATTTAATAGAACTATCTGCCAATACAGTCCCTTTCCAGATTGCTGCCATTTCACCACAGGAATTTTAGGGCTCCTCCAACTGTGATTTTTCTGGGTGCCCTTTTAAATCTTTTAACTGACATAACTAGAATAACCCTTTGGCTCTTAGGTTTTTGTAATAAAATATGAGAATGGCAGCCATGCTATTTAAAGCAAGTAAGGAGAAAAGAAAATTAAAATTAAAGAATGCAAAAAATTCACACAGTGAATCTTACAGGATTCTTTCTTTTGTTGTTGAAATTTTGGTTTTGTTCAACAGTTTTGAATAGTTCCTTGATTTCCAGGCTTCAAAATCACAGGGAACAATCAGTAAGATTTCTTGCATTTTCTATGTGGGAAATAATTACTTGCATATACACCATTTCCAGTGACCTCATATTTGTGGGTTGTCAGTGTCTCTTCTAAGGACTGGATGAATTTATGTCCAAATTTTTTGCATGTCATTCAGTCTGGAATGTATTTAGTTTTTTAATGTGCATATGTGTGACTAACTACGGTATCTGTTGACATGTTTGAATGTGATACTTACAGATTTCCAACAAGCTCAGCAGGATTTAACAGTTCTAGAAACAAATCAGAACTATTTATACAGAACACTCCAAAATTCAGATACCCCAAGAATATAAGCTACTGAAAGCTGACAGAAGAGTTTCAGATTGGATATTAGGAAAAATTTCTTAACTGAAAGGGTTGTCAAGCATTGGAACAGGCTGCCTAAGGAAGTGGTTTAGTCACCATCCCTGGAGGGAGACTTTTTATAAGATGTGTAGATTTGGCACTTAGGGACATGTTTTAGAGGTGGACGTGGCAGTTCTGGTTGATGGTTGGACTCAATGATCTTAAAGGTCTTTCCCAACCTGAATGATTCTATTATTCCTATTGTTCTTTGCTGCCTGCTTTTTGTTGGCTCTCTTTTTTTCAGCTACTTAGCACGTTCATTCAAGACATCTCTATCTTGATGTATATATCTCAACAGATTTGAAATATGAAGGCTGGGAAGCTTAACTCAAAGAAAAAAAAATTAGTAAGATGCTAATTTGTAGAAAATGCCTGAAATCCAGCCTTGGTATGGTGTGTTGCCCATTTTTTAGAAAGTAAAATGTTCTCTTCATAGATATCTTTCTTTACATAGGAGAGGAGCATTGCCAAAGGAAATGCAAAAGGATTTGTAAAAGAAAAAGCAGCTCTCTAACTACTCATATAATTATGTGAATGATTTAATGCAGAATGCGATTATCTGGTGAAAGGTAAATGCATTGGAAATGCTCAAAAGCTCAGTCCCCATTAAAATACATGTGAACGGTACACCTAGAGACAAAAGAAACTAGAAACTGGCTTTGATGATACAAAAGTGGTAGCTGATAACAACGAGAGCATTTGGAGCTGTGTTACCAACACATCCCATACCATTTTCCCTCTTGCCTGCTGCTTATCTGCAAGGCTGGGCTCCCAGTTCTGCATCGGTACTGACTTCATCCAGAATCTCGAACAATGGGAAAGCAGTGACAAATTCAGCCACTTACTGCAACTGCCGGCGTGACAGCAGCAGAAGGAAAAGACAAAGCAAAGCAAAAAAAAGCTGGTGCTAGCAACAATGACATCTTACAGCTCTCTGACATGGTCTAGAGCCTGTGCTGTGCAGGTCTGCCTGCCAGCACACTGATTGTAAGCTGGCACCCACATGCTACAGCGATGGGCAGTAAATAAATAACATTGTTTTGTGCACAATGAGGATGAGTCAGGATGCTGACAAGGCAGGGGATGATTCATATTCAGCCTTCAGAACTCCATCAGCTGTAAGCTATTTTGCTTGCCCTCAGGAGTTCATTAAGTGGGGCAGGGAAACAGATAGTTATTACTGTGTTATTGCTGTGCTTGGCTACTATATGTTAATTTACAATTGTTCCATGTTCAAGGAAATTGTTGCTTATTCCTCAGGTGGCTGTAGTTAGGATACTGAAAGAAGTTGCATATTTTAGGATGTGTGTCCAGTAGATTGAACCCTTCTACCATTACAAGCCACGGAAGTGAACAACAAAAACAAAGCAAATTATCTATAGTCTAAGTTCTCCTCTGCTACATGTGCCTTTCTGAGGAAATAGTAACATGATTTTTTTCAGTCCTGCACGTAACGTTTTAAATCCTTTTATGTAATTTTGTGCCTTTTTTTTCTTCCTAGAGCATGACAGAATGTCAAGGTCCCAAGCTACACTTGTTCTTCTCATTGCAAGAGATATGCAAAGAAAAAGTGTAGCTCAGTTTGAAGTTATAATTTCCTTTATCTGTACTTCTTCATGGCCATGAAAGAGCTCCATTCACTGCTGCATCCTGTTCTTGCATATGAATGGAGCTTGTTCGTCTTGTGCCTTTTCTCTATTAATCAAGCCTAACTAAATAACACAAAGCTAACGAAACCCGTCAGATCTGTCACAAATGTCATGTGAGGGTGTTACAGCTTGAGGAACAGAGGAACAAACTTAAAAATTTACTTGTGTGGTAGAAAAATTATACAACTGGTTGTTCTGAGAGGCCACTAAAAACTCCAGGCGTCCTGGTTCATTTTTCTTACTTGGGAGGATTTGAAGGCAAGGTTCTATAGGTAAAAGAAAATTCTCACATGGCCATGCTGAATTGTTTTAAAGCTCTTATTTTTCTGTCTTTATTACAGCTTGACAACTGTGATTAGAAGCAAATGTCTAATTTGAGAAGGCCAATTCAGGGATACAGTTGCTGTCTGGCAACTTCTGTGCTGTGTAAACCTACACAACCACGGGCATCCAGCTTTGAGCAGCATGGGATCCAGATGGATCTTTTTGCTGAGTCTGGGATTTTGTTTACAATGTTCCACACAAAAAAAATTTTTTTAAAAATTCCCCACATACAGTTAATATACTCATTTAAAAAATGAAATTGAATTTTATATATATTTATCACGTCCTGAAGGTAGAGATGCTGAATTTTCCTGCTGGATTTTAACTTCGTTTTAACCTTTTCTGTTCCTTGGTCTTATTTTCCCTTTGAATAGGGGTTTTGATAAGCTGTCTGAGTATTTTTTTCAGCTGAAATTTTTTCCGTGTTTCCTAACGAAAAGAGCCTCCTTCTGCTTCACTAGTTGCATTTGTGTGTTACAACACATCACTGCAGGAGGATTATGTTTGTCAAACAAAATTAAAGCATATTTAAAGAACAGACTTCTCCAGTGCTCTGTAGGCTCCTGGAATAAATTTTGTGATACAGGAGACAAATTCAACATGCTTTTGACTAGACTTTAGATAGAAGATTTTTTTATATCCACTCAGGATGTTGCTCAGGATGGTGTGTCAGGAAACAAGCCTAATTCCTGTCACATACAGGTGAATATTTACAGAATAAAATTGTTCTGTAATAATTACCAATGTATTCTATGCTTTGCCATCCAGTAGCCATAAATGGCTGTGAAAACTTTCTTTTGACATCTTTTCAGATGCTTTTAAATTTAACCTTTCTGTTACTTTACTTCATCATTTTTTTCTCATTTTTCATCCTGCAGTTAGGAACAGTCATTTTCTTCATTGTTTATGAAAAGATTTTGAAAGATATATGAATATTTACTCTTCTTGAAACAACCATGTTAATCAAATTCTGTATAAAACATATATTCTACTTTAATATGGTTCAGATTACCAAATGCAGAAATATAATATTTTCAAATGGACTCTTTTCATCATCTCTGCTAGAAATACAACATCTGAGCATGGGGTATGCTGAAATCTCCAGCAGCAGCCCAGAATTAGATGTGTCTATCCAATGTAAAATCCCTGAAACGATCTGGAAATACTTCCTAACTGCCAAATTTCACTAAACAGTTTGAAAAACATAAATTTTGGCTCATTATGAAGTGTTGTAATTGCTCTAGGAGTGTGAGCAGCTGTCCAGAAGACAGTCTTTATGCCTGACAGAGCATGAGTGAAATAGAGAATCATTACACTTCCTCTACCCGTATTGCTGTCTAGAGAAAAAATGTAGCAAAATGCACTTGAATATGGTGCAAGATTCTAGCTTGATATAAACTTGACTAGAAGAGAGTCACAAATTTAAGGTCTTTGACTGAGAACTAAAGACTTGAATCATAATGCAAAATGTTCTCAGGAGAGATTGTTTTGTCCAAAAGTGTAATTTTAATAGGTAATGAAGTTTTTTCACTCCTTTTCAAGTTGCATTTGATGCATGAGTTTACTGTCTTACAGGTGGCATGGTATAACTTTTTTGTAATGTATGGGAGAAAAAAAGAAATCAAAGGCTGGTTAGTGGTAAAGAGAAGTAAAAAAAAATTATATGGAAAACTATTTGAAAATTAATTATATGGAGGAGCTTGAGAGAAAAAAAAAATGGAGATTTGGTGGTCAGGACAGGGGGAAGCATTTGAGACAGAAACATGCTGAAGGAAATAAAGTAACTTCACCTTTTACCTGTGTAATGCTAAATCTGAACAGATGTACAGTGATCTGGATTTCGGTATTTTAAAGATTATGACGTTTATTTTCTTCATCTCTTTCCTTTCTGGACTCATATCCATTGGGCCTGACCAACTTTGTGTATTGGCTGTGTTTTGGGAGATTCCATTACTGTTCATTAATCATATTTAGGCAGGATTCATCCCCATGTTCCTGCTTGAAGAGTACATCCAAGGCTGTATTGGAGACACCCCAATATTGCTCTGAAATTGTTTTGATTTGATGTGATTTTTTCAGTGTTTTGTATAACATGAGATTTGGGAGTAGATTGAGCAAGCCTAACTCAATGCTTACGTTTCAGTTTTTGTCAGTGGAAAAAACGGAACAAATGATTCTTGATACAAAGCAGAGTCTGCCTGGGCTCTAATTTTATATCACATCTATAAATATTACTCTTGCCAAGTCCCATTCACTGCCTAGAGTGGTCACTTGGTTCACAATTTTGAGTGTATGCTTGTGCTGAGGGATTTTGCTGTGTGCTTTGCAGTCAGTCCCCAGCATTTCCATCATTTAACTCCTTAAAGCAAACTCTCCCTTTGGAAAGCAGTGCCCATGCAGGGAGAAGTAAATCACCTCTTGCCATAACAGTTACCAGATCACTGGGTGGGGATGTGTTCAGTAATGCCCTGAATGCTCTAAGACAAAGGCAGACTGTTTCTCCAATGTTTGTTTATTTCTCCTATGTCTGTTTAACACATATTTCTGAAACACTTGTAGTCACCAGTTCTTCATAGTTATTGAGTGTGCAAACTATGTGGTTGGAGTCAGTTGATATTAGATTTCTTTACACTGTGTTCCTTGTTCTGTTTTGGAATTCTGCAAGAATAATGCACACTTTCTTAATTGTCTGTAGACACTACTTACTGAAATCTGCACAGGCAGGTTTCATGGTCAGAAGATATTTTCTGTGCTGGTTGGCTGATCCAGCCCACTGACCTGCAGGTAGCCCCTCCAAAAAGCCAGCTGTAGTCATTGCTCAGTTCAGATTTGGAGTAAATGGTCAATACAGACATTAGATACCCATGGCTGTTGATTTTTTAGCAATGTATGAGAAAGTTCTTGGTTCACTTTACTAGTGACTTTGTAATTTAAATTTATTTAGATTTTGTTTTCCATTGATGTCTAATTGTTCAGTTACAAATCGGTTGGGATATCATGTATCTTCATCTTGCACTGACTTTGGACTCCATTTGCACCTTGATAGACTACAACAGCACCACTAGTCCTTCTGGATCTCTGGTGTGTTGTGGCACTGCTTTTAGGAGCTGGGGAAGGATTTTGTATATCCAGAAGTAAATGACATACGATCTCTGTCTTTTTAAATTCAGCCTTCAAGGAAAGTGATGAACAAATGGTTGTATCTTGCAGAGAGTGAGGGACCTTTTGCAGAAAATGGCTGGAGAAAGGTCAAATTTGTGACTATTGTATGTTGTGAAATATACATTGTGAAACTAATGAAAAACTTACGGAATTGGTTTTTACCGAGTAGAGGAAAAGCAGAATCAGGCCCATAGGGAGAAGCTATAAGTATGGAATATGAACAGTACAATAGTTTTGTTTACACAAAGACTTACTAAAACAAGCTGTGTTATTTTAGCTGAGTCTGCCTGATTTGCTATCCAAACACAATATTAATGATACATAATTGGCACCCGATCAGTACCACAGAAGGGGAACGTTGTTGTGCAATGTTCTGTTTTCAGAGCAGTTCCCTTTCACGGTACATTACCAGCAAGGTCTGCTACACAGTGCCAAGAGAGAGCAGTAGCCCCACATGTGCTTTTGGAAGATGTGGGATAATCCTTAGCAATAATGACAAAACCGTGGTGTTTCTGAGTGCCTGTGTCCTGCTTCAGAGGCTGCTGCAGCCTTTGGTCTGAGATGAAGCTCAGCCTGGGATTGCTCAGAGCCTTGGACTGCTGGAGTGCAGGGTGCTTGGTCAGGCCCCTGGTCCCCCTCTGCCTTCTGCTCTGCTGTGTTCCCACCCAAGACATTGAAGAGCTCCAAGAAGCCTGACTCTGGAAGATGCATGACAGTTCTGTAGGCACCACTGGAAAGGAGCACAGAAGACCCTGATTTGCTCAGAAGCAAGTGGGCACAAATGTGATCTATTAACACAAAATGCTTCATCCTCTGACAGTAATTTTCTTCCACATTTCTTTGTTGTTTGTTTTGCAGTTGTATTTCTTAATTTTCTTCCTTTTTTTTACTCTTGTAATGCCATAATAATGGCATCCTTTAGAAACTGAGGTGTTCTCTGCTATATTTTGAATTTTTCAGTATAGTCTGCTTCTATTAATTAATATGTTAAAAACCCTCTGTTCACTCAAGCTGACGGAAGGAACAACTTTGACTCTGTGAAAGGGCTGCATGCCGTGCTCACTAGCACTCATGGGGCATAATTCCTAGTTTTTTCTGATATAACTGGTTTCCAGAGGTTAGAAGACCTTAATCTTTTAAAAGACGGAGGTTTGGAAAAAAAAAAAAAAAAAAGAGAACTGCTTGGTGGAGATAGGCTGCAATTCTGCTCTTTATAGCTCAATAGTTCAGTTTGAAATATCTTAGAATTAGCAAGCTCAGAACTTGCTGATTCTAGGCCATGACTGGGATGTCTTTAGGAAGCAGCTATTTGTGCTATGAGTCACTATGGAGCTGGCTCACAGAGTAAAGGTCTAGACTGCTGCTTGTGGTCCTCCCAGGCTCTATTTCCTGACATTTTCCTATTAACTGAGACCTGACATATGTTTCTGGGGGATATAGAACTGAGGTTTTTTTGGTACTTTCAACAGCTACAGATGTTTTGATGTTCCTCTGCTCTCCTCCCTCCCACCCCCTGTGTTTGGAGGTGTTTGCTTCAATGTCAGCCTCATCTGACAGTTGTTTGTTACACATTTCTGTAAGTACAGATGCATAACACTGCTGTCACCAGGAAAAATGTGGGGTTTCACTTGTGGTCAGAAAGAACTCTGAAGTCTGTATAATGCTCCTCTTTCCTGGAAAAAGTTTTGTCCCTAGACCATTGTATATCACTGTGATTTCACAGCATGGCTGATGCGTGTGGCTTACTCTCAGGACACATTTCATATAGGAAAAGGTTTCCACAAAACCTAAGTACTGTGAGGGACATAGGTGGAGTAATTTCAGTTTTAATTTTAATTTTGGGCCACCAACCATCAAGAGCAGTTTTGCTCTGCAGCTGTTGCAGGTTGGGTTAGATTCTGAAGTTGCTTCTTATAGGTATCATGTCAGTGGGAAAGAGTACAACTGAAAGGAACAGTCTCCAGTATCCCAGTCTATAGAGAGTCAAACCTCGTGCTTACTTTGGACTTCCTTTCTCTAAGAAGAGAGTTTCTACCAGGAAACTCAAACTCAACAGGTTCAAATGCCCTTTGCAAGACAAAATCTCATATAAAACACATATAACTGATGGACACTTGTATTTGCTCTGTTATAAATGTAGACAAATGAGCCAAAACCTTCAAGGGAACCAGTGAATTCTAGATGTAGAGGGAGAAAAGCAGGTTGGGAAGGAGCTGAACTAGTGCTTATATGCCACCTAAACAGATGATATTAGATCAGCAAAGCCATGAGGAGCAGTAGACCAAAAAGCACTGTCAATTGCAATAGTGCCTGTGTGTCTAGACAAAATGAATATGGGAGATACTGAGAAGGAAAATGCTGTTTATTTGTATGCTGCTCTTTGCTTTCTTCTGTTTGTTTTGTATAGATCTGGGACACACCTGGGAGTCCCAGTCAGTCCTTCTGTGCCACTGAGATCTGGAAAACTGACAAGTCCTGCCAGCGGGGGTAAAAGGTGGTTAACACAATAGTAACAAAACTTATTTGCCGTAAACCACGTTTTTCCTGAACTCAGTCTAGGGTTTGTGGGAAAGGGAGAGGAATGCAGCCATTACTTCAAATCAGGCTATAGACCACATTAAAGATTTGACAGCTGCAAATGGCTCTCCTGTTTCCCCCGTTTTATCCTAAGCTGTGTTCAGCATTTCCTGCATCTGTGGGTCTGGGTGGCTTTCCCTCACAGTAATGCCATCAGTGACAGCTGTGATTACTTGAAACAGTGGCTAAGCCTGCCCTGTTCACAGGCATGCCACAAAGCCACTCTGTTTTATTGGCTCAGTGACTGATTATAGACCTATGAAGTTGTAGGCAATACTTGAACAGCCTAAAGTAGTGAAAATTGTATTATAAACCATCTAATTTTTAGTATTCAACACACATCAAACTTATTTCCATGCTGAAGGCATAGTCCATTGCACCAGCTGTGGCCAGTGAGTCTTGTGGGTGTGCACTATGAGGAAACCCACAACACAGTCTGGTAAATTCACACACACTCTTGTGTTAAAGCAAATGTAATCTCTGCAGTGCTGGCTGAGTAATGCTTTAAATTAGATAATACTTCAAATTAAGTGCCACTTTGATATCAGAAGACTTCTTTTCTATTATATGAAAATTCAAAGAAGTCTTTCTTGGAACCTTGAAATTAAAGAGGAAAATCATCAAAGCCTTCATTCCATATTGAGATAAATTCAACTCCTCCTTCTTTAAGTTTGAAATTAGTAGCAAGTCTGCTTTCTGCTTTTTCAATGCAATACAATAACATTTTGCATTTGGCAGTGAGTGTGGACTGTTTATTCCTTTGTAGCATCATGAGCTGCCATGCCAAAATGCTGTTCTTCCACTAGCAAAACTTTTTTTGACTCTATAAATCACACTTATACTCTGAGAAGTGACACTGAAAACTCCACTGCAAATATGTTTATTTCATGTCCTTGATCAATGTACAACATATTTTGTCCAGTTCAAAGGGCTAAAGACGTTATTTTCTAAACAGCTGGTGTTGCTGCTGGACATGAACATCTGGATCTGGAGTTCTCTCCCGCTTGTGTGTCAGCAGCATCCACCTTGGTCTGGCTGGGGCATGTTGCCTGTAAACTTGGTGGAGCCATTAAATGGGTCAGGTAGATTTTGCATTTTAAATACATGAGTTCATATACACTGAAATAACTACAAGTAACACATTATAGGACTGTAATATATATTGCAAATATTTTCAGTCTGTGTCTTCCTAAGGACATGTTGGCATTTTCTGTGCAATGCCTTTCTTTGAGTGAGATCTGTATCTCCACACATGCTGGGATGGAGCAGTGCCTTGTATCTAGAGCCAGATATGAAAGTCTGCTTCCTACTAACTTTTTGGGATATTTAAAGATCTTTTGCTGTGTTTAATTTTATTACTATTAAATTTATTACTAGAGAAAGTAATTACCTAGAAAGAAACATATTTTCTGAGCCTTGAAATTAAATGCCAGTTTTGGGAAAGCTTCCAGATAGATGGAAGAGAATTAACTGGAGATGAAAAAGACTTTTTATGTCTGTGCAAAATATTGCCCTACCTCTTACCCTAATTCCTCCGGGTAATTTTCTGTACCTTTGCTCCTTTTGGCATTCAGAAGCTTTTCCACAACTATAGCCATTTTATTTGTGCTTGTGTACCACTGAATGTAGCACTGTTTGTCATTTCTGAGCTGTGTGCCACAGGTTGCCCATCAGTGACATAAAAGCTTAGTTAATATAAATTTTATAGCTTCATGAATTAAATAAAAATGTCCTGATCTAATGGACTGTAAGCCTGGCAGGACACAGGATATAGGTAACCCAAGTTTATGCACTACTAAACACAAACATCTCTACTACTGATTAGGTTAGTACCTTTGGGCACTAACTTAACGTAAATATTTGATAACAGTGATAAAACTAACTCCATCATATTCCAGGCACACTAAAAAACTAGCTTGGAAATACTTTTGGCATTGATCAGTTCTTTTGAACTGCTCCATAATGATAGAAATGGTTTTATGCACTGAATAATGTTAACTTACTCATCTTGCTGATTTTGGATGCAAAAGGTGTATCTGGTTGCCACACATGCCTACATTTATCTGGGGTCATTACTATCTCAGCTGGCTACCTGGGATAGAGGTACCACATACACATCTTTCTGCCTTAATCAGAGCTGTCTGCTTGGGTGCATGGTGGACTGTATATATTATTGAAGGCTAAGTGGGAAATATTCCACACCTTGAGCATGACAAATATGTTCTATCCCTATATTGCGAAATTCCAGCTGCAGATAGTGTGGACTAGAGGAATTACACACAATATCAAGAAACCAGAGCTTCATTGCATTCATTTTTATCTGTTCTGCTGTTTATCAAATGACTGCCAAGAAGTAGGAGGCTCTCATCTTGATTTCTCACTGAAATTAAGAGAAGTAGTTTGTGTATGTCTTCCTGAACATTTTCTGAAACATTCCAGCTGGCGTGATAATTTGTGAGCTATTCAGCTTGTCTGAAATTCAGCTGCTAAATTGTTTGTCAGCTGTATTCCTTGCATTCGTAGTGTTCTGGTCTCCTAAATGAAACAGCTGTGAATGTATTTACAGTCTGAGTAAGCTGCAGCAGTGATAGAAGTCCGCAGTTTTAGTCATTGCTCATCAGCTGACGTAAAGGCAAAACCAATGGGGAGCATGTGCTTACTCTCTCTCTAGTCTCTAACTGTGCCCATGTGTTACCATTTAATATGGATGGATTAGAGAACTCATCACTCAAAACTTCTGATAATTCAGGTCTGTGAGGGCATATTAAATCCCAAACATTATAAGGAAAAATTGGTAGAAAATTCAGCTATGTAAATTCATGACAGTGGTGAAATATAAAATAACTTCTGAATGAAGTTATGAAAGAATGAAATTCAAAAAAGAAGGATCACAAGTTATCTAATGATTAGTCTGTAATTAGACAAAAATCTAAAGTATACTGTTTTCAAGCACCCTGAAGTTCTGTTGCTTCAAGCAGGCCCTCCCATGATCCTTGTACAAATACACTAAAGTTGCTTCTGAAACTTTAGTGACAACAGAGAAAATGTTCCTAGATTTGTAGTTATCTAGAGAATTCCCTTTATTACTACAAAGGCATAAGTGTCTTTAGAATACTTTATTCCTGTGTTTGGCTTAGAAAAACAACATCTAATTGACAGCGGTTATCTTAGAGTGTAACCAAAAGATGGCAGCAATCCAGTATTTTTTTCTACCAAGCAGACAACAGACAGTTTATTTACAGTTTTATGAACTCTGTTGTGTTATTGGAAGGGAAAGATGCTATGGATTCTATTTCCTATTGGAAAGGAAGCAATTAAAACTGTATGAGAGTTAAAAAAATACTCGACAGTTTTTTTATAAATGTAAAAGACCAAAGCAGAGAATAAACCACCTTGAGACGAAGCATTCGCCAGACCAAGAAAAAATATCTTCGTTTAAACACTTTCATGTTGGATAATGCCCAGATGGGACTTCACCCTAAAGTGACAAAAACCCAACCAGTCCTCCCAATAAAGAATGCGCTTCCTAAAACACAAGGAACTGGAGAGACAACCAGAAAGAGGCATATTTCTTTACCCTTTAACAGTGAACCTGTAATGATTTCTAGTGTGTAACCTTAATATCTGTGTGCTTCAACTTTCCTGGTGACATTCACAACGGAAATGACTAGATTAATGAGTTGGTCTTCTCAGGCCTTCCTGAAGCCCTGTGAGGTCAAGGAAAAGGTTCCCATTTGTGTCTGAATCAGCTGCTGTCTGGTGGCAGGCCAAAAGGGCCTGAAATTGTGCAATGTACTAATATGCACCTTATGCTGGGTTTGGATTATCAGTGCAGTCAGGGAGGTGACAACAAAACAGAAGCTACAACGAGAGTTTGGGGGGAAAATGGGGAATTAACTGTTTGTTGGGCTTACAGTGCAGAAAAATTCCCAAACAACAAACCCTCAAATAACCAAGCTCTCAAACAAAGAGCATTTACTCCCAACCCCAAGGATTTCCAAGTTCAAACACCTCACAAATCATAGCGCATAACATCTTTCAAAACAGAAAATCCCTTAGGAAAAGGTTTCTCATAATTACAAATTTCCTTACAGGAGATTGCTCAACAACTCTTAAGCAACATTTCCATTATGTGCAAGGCCAACACAAAAGCTTGTAGTGTTCCAGAGTGCATTCACTTGCTGGCCTAGCTGAGTGAGGATACTGCTTCGTAGGGTGAATGTGAACTGGGGACACAATCCTGGTGACTGATCCTCACACTTGGGAAGTGACATTATCACCTTTTTAGGGTTTTTCATACATTTCAGGATTAATGCCCTGCTATTCAACCAGTGTGGTACCTCACTGCAGAACTACTTTGGGTATTTGAAGGCTATCCTGATCAGGGGCCATCACTTATTTTAAATGATGAAGATCCCACTAACGTTTTCCTTTGACTTAGTGTTTATTTTTGGTAGCTCAAGGCTCCAAGCTGAAGTCAGTCATTTCACGATACGCTATTCACATACTTTTATCCTCTGAACAGACGCAGTTTGTCCAAAGGAAGAAGGGTTAGTAGGACTTGTTTTTTCCTGCATAAGGTTTTAAGAGAAAAGCTACAGCAGAAAAGGGTCACAAAAACTTCAACAGCTGAAATGTAATGGAAAATTTGCCTGCTTTTTAAAACCTTAATCTTTTCTTTGTGACTTTTGACTTACCCTGATATCAGATAATTCTTATTATACAACTCTGAATTACTAGTGAATTGTATTCCCGAGGGGGAAAAGTGAATTAATTCTGCTTAACCTCTTGCAGAAATTCAGTTTTTTCCTTCATGTCCCTGCTGGGCTTTTTTTTAGGCAGCTGCTACCGACAGCTGTGAAGACACACCTTGTTTTGTTCACAGGCCTGCAGATTCCCAGTCCTCCTTGCAATTACTGCACTGCAGTGAGTGTTGACCCATATTTACAAGCCAAGAGCATTTGACATGAGCAGGAGCAGTTGCAGAAAGCAGGGTGCAGTGTGGCTCTAGAAGAGGCACATGAATTCCTCAACCTCGTTGTTAAATAAACAAAATATCGATGTTTGTGGTGAGTTAAACATCTGCATTTCACTTCAAGCATTAAGTGAACTTTGAAAATGTGATACCCTCTGTTTTTATTAAATTAAAGAGTTTGACAACACTTGGCTGTCAAAAGTACTTTTAAAAGAAGTGACCAGTGAAGAATGATGTCCTTTATTATGTTGAAAAAACAGGTGTACTGACCTTTATCTTTTTTTGGTGGCTCACATGTGTACCCTTCATGTGGATGGTGGTTCCATTACTGATCTTACTAAGTGTGTTCCTTTTTATTATGTGGTAATTAATTTATATGTTAAAATTCAAGGCTTTTCTTCTCAAGGAAGAAGGATAGGATAAGTCTCATAGTTATCCTAAAGCTTAAAGATTGTTTATTTTTCCAGGAGGAGTTATAAAGTGAAGAGATTTTTTTTTTCAAAAAAAGCAAAACCATGAAATTATTTCGAAATTTAAGTAACTTCTGAGGAAATCTGGACTATGACATTGGTCTACACTAAACCCCAAAGGAACTCAAGATACATGTGAATTTTTCTTGAATACCTTTGACCTACTGTTTTTAGGTGAACAATTTACTTCTTAAAGTATACTACTTCAGGCAATACAAGATGAAGAAAAATATGTCCTAGGACGTATGCTGACCAGGGTTTGTTCCCATGATGTCCCAGTCTACTGCTCTGGTCTGCTTGTGACATGAGTGAATTTTCTTCTTGGAGTGTGCAGGGCAGTATTAATGCTCAAGTAACCCATAATTTTGGATGATTTTCCAACAGAAAAAGGTGAAATTTGTTGTGAGTGGTGTTTCTTATTTCACACAATCAAGGAGCAAAATGCTGTAACTCAAAAGCTGAGGAGAGGAAACTCTGAAAGAAGGTCATAGGCAGGAGGTGACAACAGCTCCCTGAGGCTGAATACGTCACTTGTCACTGATCCAGGCAAAGAGTGTTGGCCACAGCTGGCTCCTTTCTTCTAGAGGAGGGTTCAGAGGACACAGCCAGCACGTTCCCACAAAGCCCAACCCTGCAACTTTACATACCCAGGCCTGGCACGGGAATGATCCCTGGGCTGCCTGCGGGTCTTCTGTGATCCGAGAGCCACAGGATCACCATCTCTGGTACACAGAGGCAGGCAAAAAAGGGTTTTTCCTTAATGCTTTCTGACTCTGGCTGGCTGGTATTACTAAGTATGTCTGATTTATTTCTGTTTGAATGAAAATTTTTGTTTAATCTCAAATGATCTGTCTTAATTGGCTGAGTATGTGGAAACATTTCAGTTTGGGACAGACCCAAAGCAATAACCACTAATTTGTTCTTTTTGGTTGTTGTTGGTTTGCTTTTTTTTTTTTTTTTCCCCCTGTTGGCTACTGAACAACAACAAAAAAAATCAATTGTTTGCATGTTTTCTGTTTTAACATCAGCTGCAGAAGAACTCAGTAGGATTATGCCTTTGTTTGAACCTGAAAATCAATGTGAAATGTGATCAAAATCAGAGCAGGCTCAGAGAAACAACCTTCTTCTCAGGATAGAGAAGACAGGGTAGTTTGCTGTTTTAGATGTATTTCTTTCTTCCTGACAAAGTTGAATTGAAACTGAATTAATATTGGATTCTCTTTAAAGTTGATATTATTTTGGGATTCATGGTTTCCTTTGATTTGGTATAGAAATAGAGCTATAGGTGATGCACACATTCTGTTTCAGGATAGTGTTCACTTGTCACTGTATAATGTGAGCAGCTGGTTCAGAGCAGAACATTATGACAGGTTTTAAACTTGCAAAAAATCAGTGGTTTTTCTGGACCAGGACTTCATAATTTAACTCCTCATCAGAATTAAAATTTCCAGATAGGGTGAGCTTCAAAATCTTCAGCTGGGATCTCCAGATCAGCTATGTCTCTGGTGAAGGTAAAATACAATGTGGAGAAGGAGACAGAAAGAAAGACTGACAAATACATTTTCATGTTTGTCTTACATGACAGTAGTACAGAATAGAAATGGAAATAATGCTGTTAGAAACTGTCCAACACAAACAGGGTTTAGAGAGATGAACAAGAGCTGGCTGCAGAAAGGAGTCTGAGGTGTGATTGAAAACCCATGTTGTCTCTCCTGTAGAGCCAAGCAAAGGCTGTAACTTCTGCTGCATCTACGTAAGAAGTGTTTGACTCTCAGATGAAAAATAAGAATTAAAAAAATTCCATTCTTGTTTGTACAAGCACAAATTAAATAACTATAATTTGCTTTATCAGCTGTGGCATTGGGGAAATGGAAATAGCTCACTTAGGTGCTGGTTATGAAGGCACTCATGCTCTCTTCTTTCCCCTCCTCTTCAAGCGCTCTGTTATTTCAAGCTGTCATTTGATATGTTGACCACCAAGTGAAACATGCACAACTACTGTTATTTTGTGTTGTAGTCACAGGAACAATGTTAAAGCAGTTATCCAGTAAATACAGCTTTGATTAGGTGAAACATAGCTGCCAAGAGTAGCTCATATGAAGAATGTGATAAAGAATGTGGGGTAAAGTTAGAATGTGAAGTTTTGGGTAGGCTAGATATGTAATTAGGGTCAATCCAGGGGTCACTTTTGGTAAATTATCAACTTTTTTATTTTCCTTTTTT